>OZ007571.1:66430491-66490491 GCA_963931925.1 Onchidella celtica
CCCATGGGGTCCCGGCCAGTTGTACTTCTACAGCAGCGGTTCTCAGAGTCTCAAGCCTGATTGTGACAAGAGTTGTTGTTGTTTTTTTTCCATTTCGACTTTTTGCACAACCGAGAAGTTCGACGTTAAGCGTATGTGGCTTTAGTATCAAGATAAGGAGTTAGAACAAATCTGAACTGTGAAACAGCTTGACAAGTGCCACAGTGCCACAGTGCCAATGTGTGCATTCGTTATAGGTAGAATGCGCATATCCACTATCTTGTCTGTCCGGACCCACTTAAGGCGTCGCGAACCAATCGGCGGCGAGTTTTTAAAAAGTTCACTTCTGTAAACAATGACACGTGTGTATACGCACATGGGAGACGTTCGGTCAATTCTTTCACTTCCTTTCTCTTGTTTACACGGATGGTAGGGAATCTGACCAGCTTGGAGCCATCCTTTCCACCCCTGTCACAACAGTCAACTGCAATGCAACCAGCAGGCATTTTAACCGCTTAGACACATCTCGAAGTTACACTAATCAGCTGATCCACCGGCCATCTTGTTTGGCGGAAGTACAAAACAAAAACTCTGTGACGTCATGCGCATTCTACCAATACCTCTTCTACATACTAAAAAATCTCCAGTTTTTCAGAAAAAGGGGACAGAACAAACAAGAACAAAGGTCTTGACATTCCTCCCAGTGGGATCCCAGATTGGGTCAATTCCCCCCTTTCTGAATTGTCATGTAATCCTTTTTTTTTGTTTCTTCATCATTATACTTTTACACTGGTAATTATTGAAACAATTTATGAAACTAAATTTCTTTAGTAACTGCAGTCAATGAAAAAATGAATGTTTATTTCAATGGATCATAAAACTTCTACTAGACTGTGTACAGAGTACAATCCTTCCCAGTTTGAAATTACTCGTCTGACTGAAATTCCTTCCCACTTCGTGACCTTCCTCGTTGTTTGTTCTATCTACATTTTCTGGAAAAAAAACCCAACCCAAACAGCTGGAGATCTTTTAGTATGTAGAAGAGGTATAACACTGGCACACATTGACACTTGTTTGAAATGCGTTCTGGCACTTATCAAGCTGTTTCACAGTTCCAGTTTATTTTAACTCCTTATCATAATACTAAACCCGCACACGTTTAACGCCGAATTTCTCAGTTGTGCAAAAAGTGGAGTTGAAACAAATAAGAATCAAAGTCGCCAACTCCTCCACTGGCTAAAATTCCTCTCCTTGGATTAGAAGTTTCTCTTCCGGGGGCCAAGCGCTCCCTGTCTGAGAAACACTGTTCCAGATACCGTCCCTTCCGTTTCTTCAAAGTCTCCAGAGTAGTTGCAATTTGGCCGTTCCACGCTGCCGGCTGCCATTCTTTTCATATTGTCATTTCATTGTCGTGCTCCTTCATCTTGATGTGTTTCTTTATTACATTAACCATGAGTACCATACATTTTGCAAAATGTCGTGAAAAGAACAGTGATCTCCAACGTTGTTGTGACGCAGATGCTTTGGATAACAATGAGCCCGTTAATAGTTATTGATTTGTTAGTGTAAGACACTTGCCTTCAGGTGTCCTGAATGGTAGTGCGTATAGACCCACTTTCTCCAGTTGTCTTATGGAGGTATCCGTTTATCTGTTAGTGTATTTTTTCCCGCAATATTTTGTAATTATGAATAACATCTGTGTTATGCTCAATCTCTGGCTCGTCTTTAACAATAAACATAGTGTGATATTATAACGAAGGCGGCACCACAGACTAATATAATGGCGGTACCTTTAGCTTCAGTTTCCATATGTTTAGAACTGAACAAAAATTTTAAATGGTCTTTGAGCTCTTTCCTTACTATTAATTTTAATTATTGTTCAAACAGTGCTGACAACTGGAAAATACCTTCAGTGCAAAAAAAGGAAGAAAGAAAGAGAGAGAAAGAGAGAACGAGGGAGACGGACAGAGAGAGAAAGAGAGAAAGAGAAAGAGAGAGAGAGAGAGAGAGAGATTAGAGAGAGAGAGAGAGAGAGAGAGAGAGAGAGAGAGAGAGAGAGAGAGAGAGAGAGAAATGGAGACAGACAGACAGACAAAGAGACACCCAATTACTTCACTTTTCCTTATTCAGTACAACAACTAAAAACACGAAACAACATCATTGAACAAACTTCCAGCGCCATGAGAAAAAAACAAAAACAAAAAGCGATACTGCCTATCAGTTTATGCTCTCAATGCCACACCCCTTGCTCTTAAATTTTACAATTTACTAAAACTGACCCAGGGAATTCAGTGACAATACATTGATAAACATCCTTCCCAAATCCAGCCAAACCCTCTGCATTATCAATGTACGTCAGCTCCATTCACGGCGAATGCCAGGATTCGCTGCTTTGTCTGGTAAATGAGGTCCGGTGACATTAATTTATCATGACCTCCACGTTTACTCGACAGAGGCGATTGGGCACGATACACAACGTGGTCTCTTGAAGCCGTGTCCTGTTAGGTGTTAAAGACAAGAGATCATAAGCGCGAAACAGCTCCAAGGAAAATTAACCATTTCTCTTGTCTTAACCTAATAATCTGAACCAGGCAGCACGGATACTAAAACCCTCTTAGTTTTATAATTACTTCTTCAACTTTCAGACGTCTGGCTTGACGAGAATATCAAAATACCAATAAGAAGCTCGTGATTAAAACAAGGCAGTTAGCAGGGGAGAATCGTCTAATTACAAAGCCGAATATAGAAAATGCAAATTCGCTATAGCTCAAGATGCTATACCTTTTTATTTTATTTTTTTGTAGTTTCATTATTATTTCATTCCTCGGTGAAGTTTTTGCTACTGGAACCATTTCTTCTGATTTTTCAGAGAGGTTTTATCTAAGGCCCGGTTTCGCCAGATCCACTCACAAATGTCTTTAAATCAAAATCCGAAGGAATTGTGAGAAATAGCATTAGATGACACAATTTTATGGTCCACAACGCTGAAAACAACTACTGAAAATGCAAAGCTACAAAACAACTTCTAGAAACGCTACCTTTGATTGGGTGACACATGTGTAACGAGAGATACCCGCATACGCCAGTCTAAGAGAAAGTAATTTTTTAACGACGTTTTATAGTATGAAATGTGCTCATCTATCTATTTATCTATCTATCTATCTATCTATCTATCTATCTATCTATCTATCTATCTATCTATCTATCTATCTATCTATCTATCTATCTATCTATCTATCTATCTATCTATCTATCTATCTATCTATCTACCTATCTATCTATCTATCTATCTATCTATCTATCTATCTATCTATCTATCTATCTATCTATCTATCTATCTATCTATCTATCTATCTATCCATCCATCCATCCATCCATCCATCCATCCATCCATCCATCCATCCATCCATCCATCCATCCATCCATCCATCCATCCATCCATCCATCCATCCATCCATCCATCCATCCATCCATCCATCTATCTTATCTATCTATCTATCTATCTATCTATCTATCTATCTATCTATCTATCTATCTATCTATCTATCTATCTATCTATCTATCTATCTATCTATCTATCTATCTATCTATCTATCTATCTATCTATGTGGGTTATAATTCTATACGCCTAATAATTTCCTCTGGTCACCACAAAACTAAAATTAAAGTAAGTATAAAACTGAATGCCATGTCAAATGTTTCATCATCTGCACAGTTCCATTCTTTTATCTGTATAGCCTTTTTCCCATAACCAGACAGACATGCTGAGACTGGCAACAGAAACCAGGCAAAACAGAGATTAGAAATTTATTTGTCACCTTGCCATTTTTTAAGGTATTGATTTCGTAGAGTATTGGAAAAGAAAGAAATGTTTCCAAAGATGTTAGTGTAAAGCTAAACGGGCATGAGTTGGAAATGAAAATCAATGATTCGTTTCTTATCGAAGACTTTCGTCCCGTCTTTGATATCGTTCCCTTTTATCTGCACTGTTTTTCTATTTTTTTTGGTGTAGTCTTAAGAGAAGAGTTATATGCACTGCACAAAAACTGAAGGCTAGCAATGAAATGGTAGTCTTAAAAAATTAAGTCTTGCCACCTGCAAGGCTTTGGTGCAATGTTTACTTAGTGAGAACAAAACAAAAATAAGCAGATGAACTTGTTTATAAGTGGCATGTGTAAAACTTGAACCCTTTCGACTTTAGGATAGTAGTTCCAATTTTCCCATTCGCGAATTACATTTTTTCAAATGTAAATATTTATGCGGCTATAAGACATTTTGAGCCTTGATATAACTTTCTATTCCATGGACTGGAGAGATTATATTGTAAGGCACTGGCTGCCTTAAGTACAAACATCGTATCTCCTTTTGTGAATATTTTATGAGGTAGAGTTTTACTTTTCCTGGTATTATGCAAAATAGTGAATGGGATGAACCAATGGACTTTGTGAGAAAAGTGGAAACATAACCCAAAGACAATAACAACAAAACAGAACCCAAAGACAATAACAAAACAGAACCCAAAGGCAGTAATAACCAATCAGAACCCAAAGACAGTAATAACAAAACAGAACCCAAAGACAATAATAACAAAACAGATCTCAAAGACAGTAATAACAAAACAGATCTCAAAGACAGTAATAACAAAACAGAACCCAAAGACAGTAATAACAAAACAGATCTCAAAGACAGTAATAACAAAACAGACCTCAAAGACAGTAATAACAAAACAGAACCCAAAGACAGTAACAACAAAACAGAACCCAAAGACAATAACAAAACATAACCCAAAGACAATAATAACAAAACAGAACCCAAAGACAATAATAACAAAACATAACCCAAAGACAATAATAACAAAACAGAACCCAAAGACAATAATAACAAAACAGAACCCAAAGACAATAATAACAAAACAGAACCCAAAGACAATAACAAAACATAACCCAAAGACAATAATAACAAAACAGAACCCAAAGACAATAATAACAAAACAGAACCCAAAGACAGTAACAACAAAACAGAACCCAAAGACAATAACAAAACAGAACCCAAAGACAACAATAGCAACAGGGTCGTCTATTCCTGGTCAGCGAGAGCGAGAGAGGGGGAGGAGACACACACACACACACATAGATGGGCAGAAAGGAAGAGAGAGATAGAAAAAGAGAGGAGAATAGAGACAGGGAGACAGACAGAGAGACAAGTAGAAAGAGAAAAAGAAAAGGCGAGAGAGGGATAGAGAGAGAGAGAGAGAGAGAGAGAGAGAGAGACAGACAGACAGACAGACAGACAGACACACACACACACAGAGACAGGCAGATAGACAGAACGGAAGAGAGAGAGAAAAGGAGAGGAGAAGAGAGACAGACAGACATACAGAGAGACAACTAAAAAGGAAAAGAGAGAGAGAGAGAAACGAAGCTTGCCAGATATAATTAGTCTATGTTAGGTGAGAGAAAACGGAGTGGATATCAACATCGGAATGACCAAGGCGTAACCATAGCAGTAGAGAAGCAAAAGTTCATAAACTGCGGTAGCTTGTCGTCCGTGGACAGTTAAATCATGGCTAGTTATAAATATTTTACAGACAAGTAGCAGTGCTCCCAAATATCTATACACTATTGCGACTCTGTGGCGTTGTCAGCCTTTATTTCCCCCTCCATCCATGAACACAATGGGTTCCCCATCACCAAGACAACACCCAAACATTGGGATGTCAACACAACAGGTAGAGATATAGGACACGGGTACCCCAATCATTTACAGTCTTGTCCCTTTGCCTGACCCTCGCGGTGACTAGTGTCCGACCTGAAGAGAACTGTTATTGGGACTTTTTATATTGTACTTCACAACTGACTTACGACAGAGAAAGGAGCGCCTGTGGGTATCTGGATTTGAGAAGGGTAAAGTGAGATTTCTCTTGTCAGTATAGATACACTAACTGTAATGGTACAATAATATTGACTGTGAAATTTTCAACTTAAGTATAGCATTTACATTTCGGTCAACTAACACATAAAGCCAGCGCCTTGCATTGTCTAAGTCACTCCTAATCTAGATCAATAACTTTTTGTAGATTCCACCATCACGTGACGAACAAATGACAGGTAAGTGAGCAAAGAAATTATGAAGATTTGTGACAATGTGTAAGACTTACGAGGTGATGAAGGTGGACACTATATTGACACTTAAGTTCTTGTTTGTCCTATCCCCATTTTGAGAAAATTGGTGATCTTTTAGTACACTGAGGGAATAACTAAGGCACACTTTGACACCTGATTTGAATGTGTTGTGGCACTTATCAAGCTGTTTCACATTTGGATTTATTCTAACTCCTTATCATGATAATTAAAGCCGTAAACGTTTAATGTCGAATTTCTCAGTTGAGCAAATAGCGGAGTTGGAACAGACAAGAACTGAGGTCGCGATATCTTTTTCTTTAAAAAAGGTTAAACAAAATAGGAGGGGTGGGTTAACTAATTTCCAGTCAATAAAGACAACACAAGCTATATAGCATTAATACAATAGCAAATAGTTGGCTTTGAGATATTATAAGTAAAACTCCGTTTAATGGTTGTGCTTTTCCCCCCAGCAAATTTGGCTTTATGGAGAACTTTTGAAAATCGAATAAATATTGTAATAGAGATTCCTACACACTTCTTTTATTCTGTGCCATGTCTTCAGACTATTTAATCTCTTCGACCCTCCCTCCCTCCTGATGAAGCGGGCGAGCCATCTATCCTGCAGCCAAATTACACACAAGAGGGCCCTCACTTCTCGCACGAGCTAGTCTATCGGAAGCTTTACTCAACAGGTTGATATTATCACTTCCTGGCTCACAAACCACCTTGATGCCTCTCCATTCTCCTACTACTTCATGGGCCAGCACGGTTGTTCGTTTGTGGGTGGATCTGTCGAAGTCGAGCTTAATGTGAACTTTTTTTATACCTCTTTAAAAAATTAAATTAAAATATTTCAAAGACGATTTTAAACAAAATAATTATCTTATCCAAACCCAGAAAAATGACTAATCTTTCTTATTATAAGCAAATCTTAATTTCCATAGAAGAATTCCCCCCCTTTGGAGAGGTATTCTCTGGAATTTGGTCTTTCACCTCATGTCCGATTTCGTCACATCCACTCACGGTTATGTAAAGAACAAAATCGTGCTTCAATTACTTGCTCAGTCGGCGAATCTGTATACGGTCTTGGTCAGTGTTAAATTATCAAAATCTGCCGATCACTAGATGTCTGGTGAAAAATGTTGTTATACCGTGCAATAATTTTGAAAATACTTTTGTGAAGAATTTTCAGATCAATATATGAAATAGAGAGTAATACGTGTTATAATGTGCTAGATGTGTTCATGTAAAGAATTTCTGTGAATTTTTCCTGAACTTGCCTCCTCCCCTACCCCATCCAGTATTACTTAATATTTTATGCAAGCCTCTCTTGATACATCGCAACCTTAATTCTTGTTTGTTCTCTCTCCATTTTCTGAATAAACTGAAGATCTTATAGTATATAGAAGAGATATGACAATTATGCACTTTTACACTTGTTTAAAATGCATTGTGGCACTTATTGCAATTTCACAGTTTGAATTTATTCTAACTTCTTGTCACCATACTAAAGCTTCAAACATTTAACGTCAAATTTCTCAGCTTTGTAAAAAGTGGAGTTGGAACAAATAAGAGCGAAGGTCACGATATTCCTACTCAGATAAAGATATTCTGCTCATCTATATCTATATCTATGTCTATACTATATATATTTGTGGACTTGAGATTTTTGTGTGCGCCTATCTCAGAAACCACTGACCAGATTGGGGCCAAATTTGGCATGGAATCTTTTTATGATTTATCGGAGGTTCTTAGCCTATTCAGATGTTCGAAATCGGTGTAGTTTTTTTTTATTGGAAATTTATTGTTTCGCCATCATTTAGATCTATTTCGAGTCATGGTTCGCCATTTTAAGGTTTCGTTATCACTTCCTGCGATGTGTTCACTATCAAACACACCCGTGCGCAAATCATGCTGTTGTACGGGATGCGCAGGGTGTCAACTCACAAAGGCAGAGCAGTAAGACTTATTTAAAAACAAACAAACAAAAATAAAATAAACAAATAGGAACAGGCCAGATCAAGCAGATCCATAATAACCACCCAGAACTGAAACCAATATTCAAACCGATTTATCCCGGGCATGGCCAGGGACCTCAGCTAGTCTATTATATATTTCAGTAACTTGCAACCTTTGGCATGACTAACTGACCAAACTATACACTCTTCAGGCCTTAAATTTGGCAGGAAGGTGGCAGTTGAGATAAGGAAGATGATGGCTATAATTAAAAGTTGTTTGCCTCAAGCATGTATTTTTTAAAAATTACAATGTTTATTGCTATGTAACATCTGTATATTTGCATGTTTGTTTCGTTTTCCATCTATCATACATTTCAGAAATTCTCCACCTTTGAACGCAAAAGGCTTTTTATTAGACCACCACTAACCCAATTTTACATGTTCATTTCAAATACCGCGGAGGGTGCACGGAAGTTTTTATTACTCTGATGAATTTGGTACTTGAATTCATAGAAAATGCATTGTTTCATGGTGCTGTCATTTTCATCCTCCATCTTGGCTCCATTCTATTATAGCACCGTGCACGTCATAAAAAGTATCCATATCAAGCTTGGTGTGCAGGGTCCTGGAGCGCATGAGTTCTGAAGCGGGACTGCAGATTGCTACTTTTACTGTAAGAGAGAGAGAGAGAGAGAGAGAGAGAGAGAGAGAGAGAGAGAGAGAGAGAGAGAGAGAGAGAGAGAGAGAGAGAGAGAGAGAGAGAGAGACAGAGACAGAGACAGAGAGAGAGAGAGAGAGAGAGAGAGAGAGAGAGAGAGAGAGAGAGAGAGAGAGACAGAGAGAGAGAGAGTACATGATTGTTTATTCCGGGCAATGCCCGGTACGTCATCTAGTTTTATATATTCCATTGAAGAACTTCGTAATCTAAGAAGGTCTCTGGCTTCTGTAAAGCGACCATATTGTTACAGTCATATTTCGAGTTGGTTGTTTCAATAATATCGTGATCGTTGTATTTGCCCAGGACAATCAGACCATGCGTAAAGCTAAGGGTCAGTTCTGCCTCAGCGAGACTGCACTTACGAAGGGTTACCTCTACATCGGCGAGATTGCATTAATTTGATATAGTTGCAAATGCACAGTTTGTGGCTCGGTTAGGGGTATTATAATCAGCTGCTCGAATGTACCGAAGTGCTTTAAATCCGCCGTGCTTCACGAACCTTCGGTATACCACTAGGCAGATTTGATATGGATTAAAAGATTATATTACACGGCACTTAACTCCATTGATCATACACCTTGACCACGCATGTACACGGACATAGGCACGGCCAAAACCCACGACGTTCGTAGTGACGTACTGGAGACTGGAAATAATTCAAACACATGTTGTAATCGTGGGGGTCATGATCGAGACGGCTTATTCTGGAAGAGGTCTTTAAGTCCAAATGACCGATGGCAATTAGTATACTTTTCCTTCACAGCCGACAAAACTGCCTTGCCAATAAGTCCATAACGCACAGAGACAAGTGTGTCTTCCGTCTGTTTAGACGCAACGAGCGAGGTCTCTCTTTCCACCTGTCGACTCAAGACAGTTTGGACAGCACCTGAACAGACTCATTCCTGTCTCCCTCGTGCGTGAGACGATGTTTAACTCTATAGCCTGAGTCTCACTCTAAACGGACACAAAACTGACTTAGCACGTTGCTAGCCCTAAACTCAATGTAATTTAGCTCCCCTTCGGAACTTAAACTCTCAGATTGCTAAACGACGTCATATATCACTACTGTAACTAATATTACCCACACCGTACACGTTGTGTAGACTGATGCTGTGGTTACCTACTCTATTGCTACAAATTAATTACATGAACAGCGTATAAAAAAAATGTACATATTTTCCCCATTCAAATTCATTACTCATTAACCTTTGAGTTGGTAATTAGCAGCAGGCAATGTTTTCTCTTTCTAATATTAAAAAACAACAACAACAAACAAACAAACAAAAAGACCCAACAAAACTGTATGTCATCCAGCCAAATTTAAGACAACACAGAACAGTGTTAAGTGTCAAAAACTTCTATGGCGACATTTTTAATAACTGTAGGTGATTTTTTTCATTCACATTTTCCGTGTATTCATATTCCATGTCACAGATCATTTCATAGTAGTTCGTTCTGAAACCAGTGAAGCATGGGCTAAAAGCGGAACACACACAAGCTATGGCAGTGCAGTGCTTTTGATCGCTCCTCCATAATACTCATTGTGTTTTTGGCACTAGACTGTATGTTCACCCAAGGGGATATTGCATATACCCAGGCATTACTGTAAAATTCATTGTGCTGCATACATTTCAACCGGCTGCATAGCATCATTCGGCAAGATCATATTAATGGGAGTTCATTTTATGCTTTTTAAAACTAATTATCAAAAATTTATATTGTTACTGTGAGATTGTAAAACTGGGAGAGCCCAAGAAAAACGACAATTTTGATGTAATTGAGCAGACAAATATTATATGAAAATATTCCCGATTAGTGGACCTAAAAATTAAAGGTTTTACATCTATTCCACGTGTTCGTTCGGCAAAAGCCGGTAAGCAAGTGCAAAAAAGAATCACCGTTCTTTCGGTCACAGACATTTGTAGGGAAGGTAAGTTGGATACCGGTAGGCCGCAGTCCACCGCTCGAGATATCTTGATGAGACAGTAACTGAGCGTTATAATGATTGTAAGCCAAAAATACCATATAAATGAGTGCAATCGATGAATTCGTGAACTAGGCTTTCACTAAACACTTGTCAATAAAACGGCGCATAATATTTAAAATGAACATAAATTTTTGTCTCACATCAATACTGGGTATAAGCATACTTTCACTTCCCGCCCCCAGTAAATATAGAACAAGCTAAATTATAGCTACAATCATTAGATTTCTAATATGCCAACGCCGTGAAACCCGAATTCCAACGCAAACGATAACGAGTTTAAGCTTTACATTGTATTGTTACCATAATTATGGTTCTCTATCGGCTGCCCGATCTCGATCGTTCTCATTCGACTTCTTGATAAATGGCTTGCCACTTAAACGACAAAATATCAGCCACAAATACATGACAGTCATAATAGCTGCACAAATACAGTTACCTGGTAAAGATCAGCATAATTTGACTCAACTTGAGGATATCGATGGAAATTCATGTTCTCTTTCCTCTGAAATGGATGAACTAATTGAGATTGGAAGATATCTCCTGGTGTAGGAATATCGTCCCGCGAAATGACGACATATTGTATCAAAATGATGAAACGTCCTTAAAGTACCACATCGGCTTTCGTACTTTTCATACAGTGACATTGCAGTATAAATAAATATGTGTCAAGTTTCAATGATCATCCACATACATTTGCAGACCCAGTAGCTAGGGGTACTGAGAGGTTATGAGTTTTGGGGAGGACTGGAGGGGCGGGGGAGAAATTGTGCCCAGAAGCAGGAAGACTTTATACAGAAACAGAGTTATAAAACAAAAGCATGCCAGGTTGGCCGTGAAGGGGTGTTTATCATCTTGATGGACCTGCTTAATGACATCAGACATATCTCAGATGGACAATTTGTATTAAATTTTCATGTCTCATGAATTATTTCTGCAGATTTTTGCAAGAGAAGAAACAAGAGATTACGACCTAAGCTGAAAACTCCTTGTCTTAAACTGCTGGTGTGAAATTGCAACACTTCAACCGATACCATAGACAGACAAAACCTTTAGTGTTACGACTTTCTTATTTATCAACGAACTCTTCAACAAAATGGGCTGTTCAGGCAGTAAAGGAACAGAAGCTGGGGCACAGAATGGCGAGACCAAACCGCAGGACAAACCGGCAGAAAACAGTCAACCAGCTGCCACTGAAGCAACGCCACAGGAGACTTCAGGTAACTGGCTCTTTGTTTATTATAATACAAAACACCGTATCATTGATTTGGTCAGTTGGGTAGTTTTTTTCTATTAGGAACCAGTACCTCACCTGCTTTTTTAACGAAAGAAAGAAAGAAAAAATGCTAAGGGATCTCGTGCGTGGGCGTTTTGTTTTCCCCTGAAAGACCACAAAGCTCTCCCAGAGACCACGGGTCCAGTACCGAAATGACAATGTTAGTTACGGTACGTTCATAAAACGAACATGTTCGTCCAGTATGGCAATGGCTTCCTGTTTTTTTTATGGGCAATTCGTTTTATAATCAATACAGTTTATCGATACGGCCTCTAGGCCAAGAACTGTGCTGGGTACTAAATTACACCGCACATTTGCAGCCTGGGCAGTAGAATACATTGTCCATCGTGTTTGACTTTGGAATGAAGCTGGTTTTTTTTTTTTGTTTTACATTTATTCAAGAGAACAGGCAGTTTTATTACTGGCTAGCTACAGCAAGGTGTTAATGCCTAGGTCAAATGAGCAATTTTTGTATTGTCGGGAGGCTCGACACGCCAGTTTTCCATGAGGAAACATTCATAAAGTATGAACGCTCCCGGGGGTGGGGGGGGGGTGAGAGTGGGATGCCCCCAGGGCATGAACAGATTTACATGGGAAAAGGGGGAGAGGTGGGGGGGGGGGGAGGGGGGTTCTGAGGAAATTACGTATGCTTTTGAAGTTAGAGTATTGCAGTGAAATGTCTTTCAAGAAAATTAGTAGCAGGATTGAAAAAAAAACAAAAAAACTACACGTTTTTATTAAAACAATCAAATGATCTATGTAAAATGCCAATATGCTACTAAAAAGTTTTAGAAATATCGAGGTCTTAACATGGACATACACTAATTTCATGGCCATGGAGTTTTTTTTTTCGGGGGGGGGGGGCAGGGGGGGGAGTGTTTGTAAAAAATCGCACAATTCTAGCGTAAGTACTTTATAGATGGCCCCGGACAGATACTGTTGTTTCACTTTCATTCCTATTACCTCCTTTATCTTTAGCAGTATTAAAATGAGTATGTGCACTGTATTCTACTCTCCAGTCTAACTGCAAGGGGTGTTGAATTAATCAAACTGATTGCTCGCCCGAACATATCCTGGGGGAATTTTGCCATGCTGGTGTATGAGACATTTTGCTGTGTTTGAGATTTTGTCATGAACGTGATCTTCATACTTTTAATTTCATTACATACTAGCGTAAGTGTCATTCCAATCGGTTACAAAATTTTCGAGATTTGTGCTTGTGACGTAATGTTTTAGGGGTTTTAGCCCTACCGCCGACCCCACTTTAATCCGCATTTTCTGGAAAAGGCAAAAATGCACACACAACAATATGGCAAAACCCCAACGATATTCAGAGATTATCCACAAAAGTGGATTGGTACGTGACTGTATAACTTGAAACAAACTGAGTCTCCCTACCTGCGTGACTTAAATACGCGCATTACGCTGCCCCAGAACATCGATTATTTATGGGAACTTGTGATGTAATCCTCTTGTTCTGACGCCTTTAATGTATTTGCTCCATAATACCCAGAGAAACATAAAATCCACGGAGGTTCTGAAACTAAAGCGCGGTGCTTATCACCACTGGTAAATGGCACTGCAATTAATTTACATAGGATAATCGTGTTTTTGCAGGTTTTTTTGCCAATCTGTTTGGATTTGTTTTATAGTAAGACAGAATGATGGCGCAACTTTTAGAGCAAAATAACAAAATAGAGAGTTATTATTATTGGTACGGTTTGTTATTATAGCTATTGCTGTGTCAACAGAACTCAAAACAACTCTGCTCTTCTTCGGCAAAGATGAGATGCCCCCCCCCCCCACCCCCCCAGGTCTTCATCACAGCCTTCTTTTTTTTTCTTTTTGTTTTCTTCCAACAGTTCCCAGAAAGAAAGTAATAATATCCAACAGAAAAGCAGCCCCTGATACATAGAACACATTTCCTCGTATCAATCCTTCAAATAAATGTAAAATAGAATAAAATCCCCGGTCATTGAGAAACTGATCATCGCGATCTCAGTTCTTGTTTCTTCCAACTCCACCCTTTGCAAAACTGAGAAATCCGGCTTTTAACACGACAAGGACAAGGCGTTAGAATAGATGGGAATTGTGAAACAGTTTGATAAATGCCACAACGCATTTTAAACAAGTGTCAAAGTGTGCATTTATTACATACTAGCTGAGTTCCCGGCCCTGCCCGGGATAAATCGATTTATTAGTTTTGGGTGATTATTATGGACCTGCTTCATTTTGCCTGTTCCTTTAGCTTTTTTTTTTACTTTTGTTTGTTTGTTTGTTTTTAGATACGTTTTACTGCTCTCCCTTTGCGCGTTGACGTCCTGCGCGTCCCGCCAGCACCCGTCAAATGGCTATGATTTGCGCACGGGTTTGTTTGTTAGTGAACACACCGCAGGAAGTGATAACGTCATGTGTTAATGGAAAAGAAATAGTATAATATTTTCCTAGGCATATTGAAAACACAAACCTGTACTTTTGGCCCAGCAACGTCAATCTCCCAATTCCAGACCTTTTCTTTTTCCTAGTCTAGGCACATTGAGAACACACAAAGTTTCATACTTGATAGTCTTAGAACTCAATCTCATCATTCAAACCAGTCCTCACCGGAAGTTATTTTGTGAGTGTAATACAGATACCGGAACCAATCTCAATTACATTTGCCGAAAAATAGATCGAACGCCAATGTGTCGCAACCTAGAAACTAATACAAATGTTCTGCGAGTTATTACTTATTTTTTTTATTTTCTGTGCCGGCGACACGACGACAGTCTATACAAAGCGCTGTATAAAATCTGAGGGCCACCGAATGGGCATTAACAGGGGAGTAGCGAAAGGCGCGCTGCAATTGTCGTAAAGTTTCACTTTTATTAATATAGATACACCACTTCCACGTGCCAAAAGATCTCCCGTGTTTCAGAAAGCAGAGATAGAACTAAAGAGAACTAAGGTCACGACATGTCTAAATGAGTCTTTTTACTTCAAGCAACTTAAGTTGTTGGATTATCAAGAAACAAATAAAAAATGATAATGTTTCTCGTAAAACAATCAATAAATAATACATGTAAAATGTCGCTTTAAAGTTTTCAAACATCAGGGACATTCACCATTTTAGCGTCAAGCGTTCGTACAAAGGGGGAGAAGTTACGAGAAACGTACGTGGGACAATGTCAGGTGCCAAAATCGAGCGCACATACTCTTTGATTACATTGCACTGGCCTTCGAGTTGCACTGAGAGTCTCCTAATCCTCACCCCCACTCCTTGCTACGTGCTTTGCAGTGGTTGTTACGGCCCTGCTGTTTTTTAAGCCTCTTAGGGAAGGAGTCATAACAAGGAAACCCAGGTTCCAGCACTATCAGAGCACACCTCTCTCACACAACTGTGTACACGTGAACAGTCCCATTCTAATCGCCTTTAGTCTGCCGGGCTCAAGATGTCATTTCCAGTATCAGCCTGTTTTGATTGATTGCCTCTCAACGGTGACCAGGTTGCATGCCCGCCTGGCCTGGCCTAATTAGCTTTACTCTCGAGTTGTTCAGTTTGTCTGTGTGTACGTAGCCATGGTTTCCCCACGTAAATCTAGAGTCATGGTGAAATAGCTGGACGTAGAAAAGGACACATTGGTTGATAGACAGCAGATAGACATGCAATTAGATTGGTAGATTGATTTTTATGTTTAACGGTGGGGTGGGTGGGATGGGGTGGAGAGAAACATGTAAGTAAAGAGGTCCGAAGATAGCTAAGTTGCAGACAGACATACAAATAAAGAGACAGACAGACAGTCAGTCAAACAGATAGACAGAGGCAGGCAGGCAGACAGATAAATAAATAGATAGGTAGATAGATAGATAGATAGATAGATAGATAGATAGATAGATAGATAGATAGATAGATAGATAGATAGATAGATAGATAGATAGATAGATAGATAGATAGATAGATAGATAGATAGATAGATAGATAGATAGATAGATAGATAGATAAATAGAGACACTCCGACGAAAACTTCATTCTGATGGCAGACCATTTCCTTATATCAGCCTTAAACTATAAAATCCTTCATATATAACAACAGTTACTGCTTTGGTACAGGCAATACTATGTTCGAATAAATGCCACTTATTATTCTACAACTCAGTTTCAGTGGCAATGATCATAACTTCAGAATTCATTGTATTACTGGAAATTGCAGGCTATAACAGAATGACATGGCATTCATCATTTTCCTACAATCGCCCCAGAACCCCCCCCCCCCTCTCTCTCTCTCTCTCTCTCTCCCCCTCCCCCCTCCACCCATCACACACCAAGTGAAAAGAAGGAGGTGTGATGTTAGCATATGCCCTAACAGTTCATGTCCCCAGATAAATTGGCTCTTGGAGGTAAAGGCATCTGATCTTAATTAACATTTACCAGAAGTTGGTTTTATCGATCTCTGTGGCCCATGTTGTTAGAGTGGTCTGAACTTAGCAAGTCACGACTAGGAGAGTTCACGATCGTAACAGAAATTAACTTGCTGGGCCACAACCATCGAGTCACAGCCGCACCTACCAGGGCTTTCCCCCCGAGCAAGTGTATAATATATATGGAATTTTGCACTCCAAATGCAACAACATTAGTATTGTTTATTCATTAATGCAGCAAAGATAAAAGAACGCCAGGAAAACTAACAATAACATTTACATGTATAATGAAGACGGATACAACTTCCGTGTTAAGCTGGGTTTTCCCGTTTCCGTTCACATGAAAACACAGTTTCAGCCTATGGATAAAGAATGCATGCGCTGAAAACAATTTTTTACTGGATACGCAAAATTTATTTCGTGTTGCACCCCGCTACATTCTCTTTTCGATTTCCATTTTGTGATGTCTATGAGGAATAATTGATCGTAAAAAAATTGGGAGTGGATCTAGCGAAAAAGAAAATGTAATAAAGGAATTGGACGCGCGAATTTAATGCATATGCAGATCTATACAAATGACATCGAAGAAAAGTCATTTTTTTTGCTTAGAATTTTGCATTCAGGTTTCGATGTTTCATTAATCTGAATGTATTTGTGAGTAGATGCGGCAGAATCGAGCTTAAGGCGTAAGACGAAATTCCTGAGAAAACCCTCCAAATGGGGGAAATTTTTCTATGGACATTAAGGTTTGCTTATAAAATGAAAGATTAGCCATTTTTCTGCATTTAGTTTTGCTTAAAATCGTCTCAGAAATATTTTACTTGATTTTGTTAAAGAGGTATAAACATTTCACCTTAAGCCCGATTTCGCAAGATCCACTCTTAGATTTTAACCCAAGTGGAAAGACAGAGGCCAGAAGGTTCTATAAAATAATCGTAAAGGTTTGACATGCTACGCCATACACGGTGTTTAGGAGGCTTTAACTGTACTGGTGACTGGAGAAATACATTCGCATATTCTTGTAGATCGGCGTTTGTGCACTCTCACGGGCGTCCAAACTTTTTACAGAAGTTTTTACACAAATTATTGTTTTCAGCAAAATCTAAAGAGTTAAGCTGAGTTTAAATGTGTACAGAACACGGAAACGGCAATGGAAACCTGGAAACTCTTTCAAATAGTGATATTACAAAGAATGCTTTCATGTGTAGCGAAAAGCCCTTTTCACAGACAGGAAAATACTCTTTCTTTTACTACTTGATGGAATTTTGACGTCTCCTTCGCCGTCTCTGTTTTCGTACACATGAAAACACGGTTTTAGCCTTACCAATACAAGGTGGATATGATAAATGTGTATACTTTTCTTTTTTTGGGTATGAGATATGGGCGTGGAGGTGATGTCTTCAGAAAAGGATTTCCCTATTTCCCTATCACTTCACAAGTCTCAGCTTGAGGTTAGATCAGAGACTTCGACAGAGATTTAGCATTCCTTTATTCGAAGTTTTCCTACCCTTCAAAATAATATCGTAGGGCGTGGGTACCAGTCCATCCTGCAGCATTTTGACTTTGACTGGCTACCTTCCATCCTGATCTCCTTCGTTTTGCCTTTTCTTAATGGTTTTTAGTTCATTTATTCCCTCCATAGTCTTACTCCTCTCTCCTGGTTCCCCATGCCACAAAATTTGACACCTACCTTGTTAAGTTTAAACACATATTTATTTACTATTTTTTAAATGCAAAATTGTAAAAATGAAATTTCTCTCTGCCGTGGTTAAAGGGGACATCCCATGCAATTTGATAGGAAATGTCAGGCATAACGATTCACTGGACGATTTCATTACTGTGTTTGTAAATACTTCACATTAAAATAGTTCGCTTTTTCTCCTCCAACTGCTACTGGTGTAATCAGAACAAGCAGAGGGTGAAAAATACATGACGACAAACGACGAAATCCACAATGACGCAGAATCTCACGAACATTTCCAAGATGGTGAGATAGGTGAGAGAGATCACGAGGAGAGACCAGCATGCAGCAAAAACCCTCTCATTTTTTCTTCATTAATTCTTTGCCATGATTTTAAATATCGTTTGATTTTTAAAATTCCTTATTCCCTTGATGATAATTTTATCTTTCATCAGTTTGATTTTGGCATGTTTGAATTTTAATTTGATTACACAGAAGATCGGCACACTGAACATAATGTTCTTAGCAAAAGTTTTATCGTATTTCACGCATGGAAAGAGCACTTTCATCCCTTTGCGTTCACCCTTTACAGAAGTGTATATGTATAAATTAGGCTACTGGCGTACTGTGTCAAGTCTTTTGCCTCGGTTTTGACTCAGATTTGAATCTGCTTTGCATCAACCAAGCTGACGAGACAGGCTTGTTTCAATCTCGTCATTGCGCCAAATCTCATTTCACCCCATAGTCCACAAAACCGAGAGAAAACGGACTTGACTCAGTCAGGGCGCTATGGGCCTACGGTTTTATATGCTTCTGAATCTGAGTGCTCATTATAAACCTGCGGGTTTATAAGGAAGTACAGGCGTCTTAACGCACGGGCACACTGGACAGCTGCCTATGGGCCCCAAAGGTCTAGGGGATCCCATGTAGTGCAAATTTATTAGAATAGTTGCGTGGGGAGGGGGACCTATTGCTTTGTCCAGGGGTCCATGATTATGTTAAGACGGCCCTGGAAAGAGCACCACCACCATCCCCTAACAGAATGGAGTATCTTCCATCAATGAGAAAAATAGATTAACAAATTCAGTGCACTGCAAGTATCCTGCAGAAATATAGAGTGGAATGTTCACATTTAATTCCAATGAAAGATTAGCAGTGTTGCTGTTTTGAATAGCCGCTGATATAATTATTTGCTCCGAGCAGGAAAAGAATTTTGTTTATGAAAACTGTTATGTTACATTTGTTTCCTGAAAAAGGTTGTTATACAGAAAGCTTGGTTTATCCTTCCCTTTCCCTTCCATTTTACTCTATCGTTTTTGTACAATTTCTTACACGAGGTTTTGCTACATACAACATTTTCTTTTTGCCACATTTTGACTTTGCTTTCTTCAGAATAGCAGTTGGCAAACAACATTACCGTTGGTCTTAACGGTATCTTATTTGGCCAACCTCGTTTCGATAAAGTATTCATACATAATTAAACACCGACCCATACAGCGTTTAATGAATTCCACATCCTTTACCCTCTATTGTCTTTGAAGTCGATTTTTATTAATAATGGATGATGTGTAATTCCTGCTTTGTAGCGCCAGCGTGTAGATAAAGCCATTCGGCTATAACTTGGTCACCAAAATCGGTCAAATGAATAACAATTGATAAAGACAAAGGGTAAGGGGAAAAATGAAAAAAAAAAAAGCATCTTGGGCAAGGTGGAAGATGGGAATGTGAGGATACGACCCCCCCCCCACCCCCCATGCTTCGTGAAGACAGCGAGATAGGGGGGAAATGGCACAGCTAATCAGAGTCTCGTGACAGGTCATGGGGTAAATGGTCCAGGGTATGTTTGGTGACCTGTCTAGTGACAACAGTAAGAAATGAACCAGAAATGTCTTTCCCTTTTATTGTATCGTTCCTGTACTATTTATTATGCGCGGTTTTGCTACATACAACTTTTTCTTTTTGCCACATTGTGATTTTGTTCCAACACTTGTCAGAAACTTTATGTTCACATTGTCCATTTATAAAGTAATACGAACACTCCTTAGCGGTCTTGTCCACGGCGCCCACTCCGCTCCGCTATTTTTACGGAAAATGACGTAAGAAAGAGTAAAACACTCTTTGCCTCTAGAACGGTGAGGAGCGGCGCGGAACCGATGCTGCGGACAAGTATACAGAGGTAAAGGGTCTTTGCTTTTTCACACGTCATTTCCCCTCAAGTAGCGGCGCGGAACCGATGCTGCGGACAAGTATACAGAGGTAAAGGGTCTTTGCTTTTTCACACGTCATTTCCCCTCAAGTAGCGGCGCGGAACCGATGCTGCGGACAAGTATACAGAGGTAAAGGGTCTTTGCTTTTTCACACGTCATTTCCCCTCAAGTAGCGGCGCGGAACCGATGCTGCGGACAAGTATACAGAGGTAAAGGGTCTTTGCTTTTTCACACGTCATTTCCCCTCAAGTAGCGGAGCGGAGCGGATGCTGCGGACAAGTATACAGAGGTAAAGGGTCTTTGCTTTTTCACACGTCATTTCCCCTCAAGTAGCGGAGCGGAGCGGATGCTGCGGACAAGTATACAGAGGTAAAGGGTCTTTGCTTTTTCACACGTCATTTCCCCTCAAGTAGCGGAGCGGAGCGGATGCTGTGGACAAGACCACTACTCAGGACTAAGCCAAAGAAACTCCATTTTATGGAACTTGTATTTTCCCCCATTATTTTCGTTCGTTTTCGAGTTGCAATACCAGGCATGTTTTGTTCTTCTCTTCCCTTATTTCGCCACACCTTTTTTCTAGTGTTCAATTTTTCTATTCCTTTTTTTTTGCACATATACGAGTGATATCTACTCTTTCAGTTCAGATAGAAGTTGATTATGTATAAAGGCTTTTATACATGATTTTTCTTTTAAGTAAGAGAGTTTCGCCACTTAAAGAGCCGAATCCAGTCAAATAAAAAAAAAAAAAAGATGTTCACCATTATCCGTAATGACAGATTGGAGCGACAGTAGTTAACTCAATAAAAAGGACACGGCCATTATAACTTTTGCCACTCATGAATGATTTCAACCATAAGCAACCAGGATCATTGATAATGGCAATGCAGAAACCATTGCTAGGACTGGAAATTATGTCATAATATAAACTGGGTGTAATTTACAAGAGATTAAATATGCTAAATGTCTTTTACGAACTGTCAGTCACTGAATAGCCTAATCAACTTAATGAACTCTGCATAATTGAAAATTTACCATGTGTGTCTCTGTGAAGAAGACAAGAATACTTTGAGATGTATGGTATGAACATCAATTGCTGTATTATATTTCACAGAGCCTGCTGCCGACAGTGGCGGTGAGGCCACTCAGGAACAAGCAGCTGAATCTTAGCTTTTGATTGTTGGTGCTTACTGAAACAGATGAAAGGTAAGTATTTCTGTTTGTTTATTAGAATGATAAGTGAAATATCTAAATTAATTGAAACTTAATTTCTGACTGTTTCCAAGGACAAATACAGATTAAAATAGGGATTTCCTAAGAGACAACAACAGCAATAACAAACAACAATAAAGACAAACAAGCAAACGAAAAGCTCTGAAATGGGATCATCTTGATTTGTCACGCCTCTAATAATGATATACCCTTCTCATCTGCGACGATTTCGATCCTTTTTCTTCAAATTGCAGCACATCATCCATAACATGTTTTAGTTTAAACATTTTAGATTTGGTCCAGTGAGGCCTTAGTTTCATTTACTTATTTATTTAATTTTTTTTTTGTGTTTGTATGGAAATTTATGGATCGGTTTTATATTTTAATAATAATCTTCTGCGGAATTTTGTTGTTTCTGCGTCATAACTTTTGGTATGCGACTTCCCCTAGACTTATTTACCTCAGATACAAAAATGATATTATCAGTTTTATAGCCTCACAATACTATAACTTCAGACATTTCAGTTGTTGCAATCAAAACAACTGTAATGAAACAGAAAAAACAAACATACCAGTAATAGGGGAATTTACTCAAACTGTGAGTTAATGAATGTAGAAATGTTATTTAAACAGGTGTGCATCTTCGAATATCCAGGTCTCGCTGTTTCACCAATGTGAATCCATTTATCCAGATGACTAGGCACTTATGGTGCATAACTGTCTTCTTTTTTCTTTCAGATTTTTTGTTTGGTTTTCCGTGAGAGATACTGAAATCTGTGATATTTATGATGATGCTGAAGACGATTTCGACGACAATGGAAGTTTTGTTTTTTTTCGGCTTCACTTGACACCATCAGCCAGGGACCGCACTTCGACACTGCTTGATGCACAGCGGAGAACCAGACACATTTATAAAATTATATTTTCATCTCTGACTGAAAATTTATGAAATAGAGAAAAGAAAAAGCGCTTTTAACAGCCAAATAGCTTTATAAATAAATAAATATGCCTCATAAAAGCGTCATGGAAATGTATGAAACACTGAAATATCTACTGATTGTTTGTAAAAGAATATTTTGATGTTTATAATAAACTGCATGTATATTTTGTATTATATTTGCCTTCCTTTCAAAACAAAATTCAGAACAAAACGTGTGCATTTACACCGGGGACAAAGTTTGATTATCTGTACTTGTCTTGCAAAATTTGACCACTGTTTCTATGGAGATGTTTGCTCTAAACAGCAAACATGTTGACGCTTTTAAGCCTTGCATATTGGAAAATCTATTAAGAGTTAAAATCACGGTTACAATTGTCGATTAAAATCCAGAGAAAAAAACAAGAAAAGATCAGTGGGCAATAGAATGACCTCTAATTCTGGGTTAAGAGATGCAAGTAAAGTTTGTATTTCAGAGGTATAGTAGGCAGACAGTGTCTGGAATAAATTATGTTTTGATTCATGAATATTCAGAGGATATACCATTAAACCAAATTTAATAAAGTAAACGATTCAGTGGCCTACTGGAGTACTGAGTCAAACAAAGAACTGTGTAATATGAAATATAGTCGGTAAATTTCCGTCTACGGACAGCATTAAATTTCAATAAAATACTTCACGAGACTATTAATTTCATGTGTTTCGCACTATGATTGATAGAATCAAAATTATCTTTAGAAGTGGACGTCGTGTAAACATGTGATGTCGATTCAGAATTAATTAGCACTGTTTAGCTGCTGTATAATCTGAAAGCCGCGCTGAAGTGATTGTATCATTCGGAACAACGTTTTAAATTTAAGGAATTATAAATTTACACAAATTACACACATTTAAACATAAAAGACTATACTGCCATCTATAGCATGTAGTTAAAAATATATGTCCCTGTTCCCCTTTCCAAAAGAAAAAAAAAGCTGACTGAATAAGTCATTTTTCCATATTTCAGTGTGAACTGTTGAAGCACGTTCTCATCAGGGTATTGCACTGCTTCCCAACATTTTTTTCCATATGATCTTGTTGCTCATGTATGTAATTCTCTAATTAGTGACGCCGAACTTCATTTTGGCAGTTTGGGGGAACTCTCTTTCTCTCTTTCAAGGTCTCCAAACCGTGTGGGTAGGTCCAGGGGAGACAACACGAGCTAGAATTACGTGAATGTGATTTTCAAATGTCTTTATAATGGTTATCTCCCTTGCTGAGACGAGCCCTCGACCTGTTGAAAGACAAAATTTATACCCTCTTCCTGCCCCCCCCCCCCACCCTTCTTGCTATGCACTGTTGTATTGTATTGTGAACAAAGCCTATGTAGGTAGCTTACTGTATATTTACTTTCACTGTAAGTACCTGGTCTCAAGATATCTTCGCTAGGACGCTTTGGTTCAATGATAATGATGATATGGCGATGAATGTTAATTACGACAACCAACAGTACACAACTTTACAAACATTTAATAAAAAATGAAAAAAAGACAAACTTCCGTAAAACAGCATCACGTACTTTGTAATAACATCATGTACATCCCTTGGTATTCACACTGACAAACAGTTTTCCATGCAAGTGAAGGGCAATGCCAATGAAAAATGATGAATAGGCTACAGACTTTGTTTTTCAAAGAGAAAGTACATAAAGATATCACAAACAAAGTATATAAACCGATAACTCAGCTTTAAAGAGTGTTAACAGACAGGTAAACATAATACAGTGCTAATGATTCACTGAACATTAATTCCCAAGAAGTTATGATAACACAGAAAAAAAAAAGAAGGAAAAAATAGAAAGGAAATAAAGTATCGGGACTTAAAAACTACAGACATTCCTCACAAGACAATATCAGATGATATATAAGTGATCAAACACAATGTTCAAGATGCAGTTTCTATTCAAACTTTGAAAAGAAACGCAAACAAAATTAATGTCAATAATGAAGAGTTTCCTCTGATAGCCATATCGTGTTGTGTCTTCCTCAGCGTGACCCATACATAATTATCTTTGGTGTAAGAGTGTTATTATTTCGTTCTGTGGGCTATTCAACCTAGGGAGAAATATCCCAACAGTGGACAAATCTGACTTACAATATATCCATTCTGAGGTGATAACAACTGGTCATATTCAGATAATTATTTCCCTCCTTTGTTCATGATGGAGCAAATTTTAAAAAAAGTAATAAAATAGAATAACTCCCCCCCCCCCCCCCCACCCCACCCCTTCCAACAAAATAATATTAATAATGATAAAAAATTGGAGCTACAAATTTATTCCCAGATATTACATTGGCTCCAAAAAAGAACTCGAGTCCTGTCTTAGAACCTGCTGTTTACTCTCCACAGTGGGCAGTTTTTGCTTTTCCACAACAGAAAGTACAGCTCTAGAAATGGTCTACATTGCCCCCTCCTCTCACAAATAAATGCAATAAATGTAATACGTCATTCTGTAAACATTAGAACCATTTTATACGGTGCCTTTGAACAATGAAAATGAGAAGGCCAAAAAGGGGGAAGAGAGAGATTAATTGTAACTTACAAAAAAAATTATATATCATAAAAATTATTTTATTATTTGGAATCATTTCAGGCATGCGAACATTTTTCTTTTAAAGTCATACTATGCTGGATCCATGAAGCCATCGGTACCGAAAGACATGATGTGCCAGCAAACATCTGTAAAGAACTGGATACACCAGAGGTAAAAATATGAATTCTCGTCTCGAGATGTTTCAAAGACCCACCATCACCAAATCTATACAACCCTGATGGCCAACACGATAAAACGACCACATCAACAACAAATTCTGCGCTGATTTCAAAATCGATGCTGGCGCCCATTCTCAGAAGCCTCGCAATTACGACCTCACGAGATGAGATTGTCCCCAGCTGTCTTCGGCTGGGCCACTTCTGTCTCATACATTTCTTTGTTCTTAGGAGGAAATTCCTGTTGTTTTTAATATCTGCCTTTTTTATTGATTGACCAGACGTGGGCGTCATTATAGACATTTGCAGTCTGTAATCTCTGGTAACACCGCTTTGAAAGGAAATTGGATTTTAGAACCAGATTTGACTATTGGCTGTTGTTCTTTCCTGCGCCTTTTCGGGCACTGTTTTCACGTTTCATTTTTGTTGTTGTTGTTGTTTTTTTGTTTGTTTTATTTTCATATTGGCTCTGTTGAAACAATAATCCCTGTATTGGGTGTGCATTTGAAACTGCCACAATTGCACCGCGTCTGTAAGCCATGCACTTTCCACTTTCATGTTTCAGCGACCAGATTCCGTTCGTGAACAGCAAAAGGCTCAAACACTATAGTCCTTATCATGCCGACGTATCGTAAAACCTGAGCTCAGATCAGAAGTCACCAATACTAGTCGTAAATTCCCAGCCACTCTCTCGAGTACATTGACGTATTTATGTTCGGATAATACCCACTATACTCGCGAGTCACAGAAGCAACTGGCCTCTGATCATACGTGCAAATGGCCGACGGTCGGCCAGACATTCCACACTAGATCTAAATTGTGTCTTTCTCTAAAACAACCAGCTCCACCCCCCACCCCCCCCCCTCTTGTTTTTAAAACACTACTTACGCTGAAAGACATTGTCATATCGTCTACATAGGCTTAATAATGTGACTATGTTTGAAAAATTAACGAAATAAGCATATTATATGATTGATACATCGATTCCTCTTGCTGGAAAAAAAAAAAAAAACAACTGGAAAAACATAAAAGGAATGTCAAAACGTCCAGTTTGGGATGAAAATTACCGTTCTTACGGCTTGGAAGTAGGGCAATAGAGACGTAGGGCTAACCTTCAGGTATTACAATCGTGATGTAGAAGTTATTTACGATTAAAAAGTAAATTTAATAGCCTGCAGACTGGCGAAATGGCGGGCTGAACGTTTTTTTCTTTCTTTTTTTTACAGTTACACTCTTGACTTTTTATATACTCACTCTTTCAGTGAGAGAGCACAAACAAGCTGTAGGGAAACTGTCGTCAAACAGAAATGTACCCTGATCCAGACCCGTTCTTTTTTTCTTTTTCTTATCACCTTATATGAATTTGTAGTCTCGACTTAAAAGGCTATATTATCAGGCAAAATATGAGCGTGATGTAAGGTATGTAAGAAAAGAAGAAAGTATAGCGGCATCCAGAAGGCAAAGAGGAAACTGTGTGCGTTTTATATTTGAACAGCGAAGGTTAAATTAGGCTTCCTGTTTAACCCCTGGGTGCCCAAATGGAATGCAGTGATTTTAACGTAATTAGCAAAAACTCCACGTATTTGTCTTGCGGTAAGGGGCCATCGATACAGTGCGCGTACACTGGATTTTGTCAGTTTTTGGCACATCTCTCTCATTATGTACGCTTTTCACACTCTTGTTTTCAACCGCCGCCTCCCACCTTTGACTTTTTCATTAGAAAAATAGCCCGCATTCGACTGTATATAATTCTACAACATTCTGGTTGAAAAAGAAAATAAGTAAAACCCATACTTATTAATTCATTACCACAGCTGGAAAGCATAGCCAATGTAAACT
Source organism: Onchidella celtica (assembly GCA_963931925.1). Lineage (NCBI taxonomy): Eukaryota > Metazoa > Mollusca > Gastropoda > Systellommatophora > Onchidiidae > Onchidella > Onchidella celtica. The sequence continues at coordinate 66,457,548 of OZ007571.1, forward strand.
TCCTCTAAAGCTTCCCATTCAAATTTCGGTAAAATCGGCAGACTCTTTGAGAACTAAAGTGTTGATTTACGAAAGTGCTATGCAAAAGGGTTGAATGGTATAGTTTCTATGTGTTTTAACATCCTTGAATGTAAATCATTTCTATTGGGTTACTCTGTCTCTTGAGGATTTTATCAAATTTCATGTAAGAAATCGATGTAAAATGCCTGGGGGGGGGGGGGGGGGGAGGCGGCGAGGGGAGGAGGAGAACTAAAATTTCCGGTATTACATGGTATTTGGACTCTCCTTCAGATAGGTCCGAAATCGATCTTGACAGTGGAGTGGGGGTTGAGGGTAGGGAGGCGGAGAGTCCAAAATTATTAAAAAGCCACACTGGATTTGATTGATTACATGGTCAGCAAAGCTTTCAGTATTCTGTAAACACATACTGCTCTCATCATCAGCTTCCTTGTTGACCTCACCTAACAAAGTCGTTGTATCTCTGGAAATCCGCACCTGGCTTGAATAAGTGTGAGTCCTTTGTCTATGTCTATGGAAAAAAAAAATCTTGCTCTATTTCTGAATAAAACAGCCCCTATTTTAAAACTACAAAGCTGGCTTATTATTGTTGGAAACGGATCTCAAATTTTCAGCAGCGAACAGAAATAATTTCAGTGTAGCAGCGCCCTGATGTGGCGCGTCCAGTGGTTGGCATGTTACGTTGTTTTAGCTCTCTATTTTTTAGGAGGTTTCGCTGCCCTTGGCATTCACACCTCACTTTTCTTCTTTTTAGTTTTCTTCTTAATGTTTTATGTGTTTTTGTGGTAGGGAATTTTTTTTTGTTCTTAAATTTTGCCCGGACAGCGTCTTTGGCTTCCAGATGCCAAGGTATCTTTAACTTGCACAACGTGCACACGAGCCCTCTGGGTTTTCTGTCCTTATCCGAGAGGACTAGGCGCTCGATCCTACGTACCATAGGATCAGGGGCAGGAATTTTCGCCCAAAATTTCAACATGCCTGCAGCGACCAGGAATCGAACCCGTTACCTTCGGCACGAGAGGCGAACACCTTGCCCCTAGGCCAAAGTATGTCCCCACATGGTATATTAAGTTTTCACGCTGCCCATTATGTATTCCAGACAATATGACCTACACTGATGGATCAGTCATGCAGATTTGACTGACTTAACGGCGTGGGACACTGTTGATCCTTTCCACACTACTAAATCGGCGTCTCCATGCAATTCGGTTCTGAGCATGGCGTTCAGCTGTCAGGATGGGAAGGCCAGTGTCTTCGCGGATGTTATCGACCCACTGTGCGCCTTCATACAGATTTATGGAAAATTTGCCCATTACATGCACTTACTTCCGGCCTTTCTCGTACAACGTTTGATCTGTCGATTTCTGGTCAGAATTAACATATATTTAAATGCTTTTTTAGAGCTGCTTTTATTGAAAATTCGAAGTTTGAGTTTGACGTCGACACAATAACGGGCATGCTGTGCTAGACAAAAAAAAAAACACAACAAAAACGACAGACAGAATATAACAAAAAGATAGGACAGGAGCAGGGTCATCCTAACATCATTATGGGCCCCTGGCCATAGCAATAGGATTTTCTTGCCCGTTTCAAAACCCTGTGTAAATGTGCATGCATGGGGTCCCAGGGCTACTGCTCGGTGTGCCTATGCGTTAAGACCACGTTGGACTGGAGGCGACGCTGCCAGAAGGTCTGTACTCTGTGTTCTTGCCCACAAATATGTCAGTCTTTGATTCTTGAATATAGATTATAAGATTCTCTATTTATTTTAGCAGGCATAATGTTGTTCTCTGACATTAGTTTCATTGTTAATTTTTGTTTTTCCTCCCCTACACCCCCACGCCTTTTTTCTTTTCTTTTGCTTAAATGGGCCGAATACTGTACAAATCAGACATTAATTTGAAAAATAAAATGAAAGGCGGGGGTAGCTTTGGATTTAAAGTTTGGATTAATTAGTTTACAAACTGTAGAACTATAACTTGAATAATTGTGCTCACTAACGTCGTGCTTTCCTCGGTGTAGAACGAACTGGAAAAGGTCATAATAATAATGCCAACATTGTCCAATTAAGAGGGATAATGTTTCTTAAATCTGTCTCACCTCTGGATAATCAGCTAATTTATTACACTGATAACATGACTTCTGTTTCCTGTCTCTAGTTGAGCGGAATTATCTTATCCACCTAATTTAATCTAAAAGTTATTTCAATTTCATAGCTAAATCCTGTCAGGCACACGAAGATAATAATATTCTGTACTAATTAACCCGTCAATTAACGTCCATGTACAGGTTTTGGAATTCAGATGTCTCATTTGAGGACAGTAAAGTAGATTATTATAAACCGGTTTTGTAAGAATAATTTTGACTCTCACTGATTCTGAATTGCTGACAAATGAAAAAGGATAAGATTTTAAGAGATAGAGAGAGAGAGAGAGAGAGAGAGAGAGAGAGAGAGAGAAAGAGAGAGAGAGAAAGAGAGAGAGAGAAAGAGAGAGAGAGAGAGAGAGAGAGAGAGAGAGAGAGAGAGAGAGAGAGAGAGAGAGAGCATTGCTGTGTCCACTATACTGTCTTCGACTCAACAAATTTCAGAAGAGCTGACCTGAGCTGACAAATAAATAGTGCGAGATTTTTCGTGTACCTTTCATGATCTGAACAACCAAAACTTTAAGGTGAACTGCGGCAATTTCAACAAAATTCCGATTAACAAAGGCATTCCAACACATGGCAGGACTGGAAATTAACGACTGATAGGCTAAAACGGCTGGTGGTGCTCTGGGTCTAGTCTTAATTGTCTCTGTTTTAATGTAGGATGTGGACTGTTAAGTTAAACGGGCCCTCCTGAAACGAGCCTGTCTCACGACTTAGAGCTCGTTACCACTGTCTTGGGTCAGCTGACGGGAAGAGATACCTCGCCTACTGAGTCAAAACAGAAGGAATACAGACTTGACTCACAACGTCATCAGGCTAAGAAATGATCGATCAGTCTTACAGTATCTTTCTGTCACCGGAAGCCGGCATAAGTCATCTTCCTTCTCCAGCACGGTAACCATCATTAAGAGTTTCATAATCTCATTAAGCGAGGTCGATCTGAGGCATCGGTCTCATTATCTCCATATTAATAAGACAAATAATACTGTAAAGGGCTCAGCTTATGCCTCGCCTACGCACATTGTTTCATAAGACGTAACATGCCATTCATTATTTATCCACACCCAAATATAAACGGCTGATACAATAATGTGATTCACTTCGTTTTCCACAGTACGTCTGAACTGATAAAGGGCATTACTGGCAAGACAGAGTATTCCTTCAATGGAGCCAGGTTGAAACCAAAGTAGCAGAGATGTAGACCATTCCTCAACTCTATCTGTGTAAAACGTCATTTCACGAATATCTAAAAAATCAAACACGCGCTTATGATATGTGACCAGTTGTGATAAAATCTGACGTATGAAATGTTCATGACTACCAGCAAGGCTGTCCTTGCAAAACATTGTTTTTACTGTAGATTCAATGCCTTTAACTGTATTTAATTCTCGTTTATACTGAAGATCATTTATTCACAACAAAGCATATTATAATCTGTGGCTCAAGAGCACATCGTGACCCCGTATCTATGTTGATCTACCTAAACTTTGACATAATTACAGACTGTTAGGTCATCAGAGGAAAAAAACAACAACAAACCTTAGATGAACAGAGATATAGAATGATGAGTAGACATATGGGAAAAAAATATCTCTTATTGACATGAACGTGAACATATAAATAGTTCCACCTGAAATAATAATAAGCAATGAAGGTACGAAGCGAAATAACTGCTGAACAACAAAAATAAAACCACATATATTCTTTTCTTACTCAGCAAACTGAACAGTCAAGGTACCTTGTCTCTTCCATTATGCACTTTGCGATCCCCTAAAGTCAACCCTCTCTTCAGGTACTTCTCGTTAATTGCTGTTTGGAAAACAATGGTCGAAAACAGACAGTTTTAAGACTTTTTTCTAACAAAAGGCGGATGTTATTCAGACATCCAGTTGGAAAAGTCCGTCACTTGTCCGTCCTTGGTATTTTGTCTTCCAGAGTAATAACAGTCGCTGCCAAAAGAATTTTCACCTTTCACGTTGTTTTATTCAGTATGATACGCCCCAATATTAGAAAGAAAAAAAGACAACAACAACAACAAAATATAACTATGCGACACGGCCATGGATGTGGATATTCCTGAAAGGTATCCCAGCTCCAGGCTATGAAAGAGTTTTACTGATATTTCCCTACTGGCATTCTATTTTTCTCACATTTGTTGAGACTTTATGTAAGCCTGTTATTAACGGTCAGCCTGAATGGCTGTGTCCAATGTTGAAGACAACCTTAATATGTTAGTTAATGACATTTGTTTCCAACGGCAAGAGAAAAATCCACTGGCAATAAGATCTTACATCCCAAGGTAACCAATGTCGTTCAGCAATAACTAGACCTGAGAAAGGAACCTTTTCAGTAACAATAACTGCCCTAGCATACACCATACAAACCAAGTACTCATCAAAAGGATTTTTTTTACGATACGATTTCTTTCAAGTTGTCGACATAAGATACAGTAATTTGATTTTTGTTCTCACACTCAAGTACTGATGAACACAAGGGATTCTTTTGGTCTGCACCTTCAGATTGCCACTCATCGTCCACAGGGCGTGCTGCTGTCTTTGCTACACTGCACTCAGGCATGGTGTACCTTCTACTACCTACTTATCTGGCGATGTTGTCTGTGTTAACATTTGCTGTTCCGACTTCTTGTTGGGTTGAACACCTTTCACCGTTGAAGATGCCGGAATGACAGTCTGCAGTGGACTCAGCGGGCCTTTGTCTTTGTCTCCTAGCTGGAGAGGAACTTTGATAGCAGGATCATCGGAATGCGGTTCATCCTCACAATAGTGAGTGAGAAAAGATGGGAAAAGTAGCGACATAGCCAACGTGACACCCCCTATGCAGAATAGGATAAGCCCAATGAGTTTACACATGTCCAGGGTTGTGTTATACTCCTCTGCCCTCTCGTCCACGTAAGAATCGCCATTCACACTGTCGGACGATTCTATCAAAACATGTCGAGGGGGGACTAGATAGCCAATCAAAATGCCAATGACGCCAAAGAGGAGAAGGATCACACCAATCCACATGAACAGCTGGAAAGAGACAGAATTTTCTAAAAAAAATTATTATGCCCTCAAACGAACTCTGCTTATCTACATGGACAATGAACAATCACATTACACTGAATGCATTGCTATGGTGATTGTTATGAAATTTGCGGATAACACAGAATCAACCCCTGATCAGTTTCCCCAGAGATTATTTATCTGATCAAACCCAGACCGATCAATAGAGCTGGCGTAGATTGATGAACTAGAGCTATCGCTTCTGAAAATTATTTTCCTATATCCTGGTCTGGACATTAATTTTTTTCTTACACACGTTTGCTGGGATTTCTCTCAGATTTTCTATCGTTTTATAACCAAAGGAAAACAAGCAATACAATGTTTTATAAAACAAACTAAGCACTCGTTTTTTCCCCCATGGAGAGATCTAATTATATGATGATAAGGTAACATTTGATTTTTTTTTTTAATTGATCATGTACATGTAGAGCTCTGACCTCTTGAACTGAATCCAAGTAAAAATTCAGTCTGGACATCTTAAATCAGTAGCTTCCCTTTTTAAGCGATGAAAGATTATGAAAGAATCATGCACTCCTCTGCCATGTTGTAAACACTACTCAACAAAAAATATACATATGACTGTAATCAGATCTATGGACATTACTCTCTGATAATTATACACGCAACTGCAATGATGCAGACATTACCCACCTTCCACCAAATAGGTGTACAACGCCGACGCCTTTGATGAGGCTGTAGCAAAAACTGATGGTCATCGTCTTCGTACAAGGAGGGATCCTTGAAAGTGTGGTCCTCATAGAACTGGTGCAAGTAGGATTTGACACCGAAATAAACTGGGCAGCTTCGCTTCCTCTTCGGCTTGGAACTAGTATCTGTGGACGTTCGTTAATCACAAAAATTTCAAAAATTTTGTATGGCCAAGGAATAACATAGTGGTTTGTTTCTGTGTAGAGTAAGGGAGATATCATACTAAGCCCAGTCAGACACAGTCAGATCTGCCAGAAAATGTACGCCTAAGAAATAATGGCAGAAGCTGGCAGTGTCTGGCGGGGCTTAGTGTGATAGGAACTTCACGGTTTTACTAAGAAAGTGTAAAAAATTATGGTGTGCAGTTCTTGTCTGCCAGCATCTCACTGTGTCTGAACGGGCTTAATATGATATCCTCCTAACTGGTTACCAATTTCCTTTCAAGGTCCCAATGGAATTCAATCGATCTTTCAAGAATAAATCTTTTAATCGGAATTAATCAGCAACGCGGTTCTGTCTGGAGAATAGACTCATCAGTTTTTGTTTCGTCAACAGATTTTTGTTCCAGCTTTAATTTTGCCGTGGGGACAAAAATTAAAACAACAACGAACAAACAAAACAAAAAATGTAAATTATCCATAGCTCGGGTTTTCTGCATGCCTGCTAAAGTAAAGATACTTGAAAACTTCTATTTTGTAGTTGTTTATTGGCAGTTTTTAAATTTCCTCTCCTCTTTATCTTTTCCTTCAGTGTCAGATGATTGCCAGTGTTTATGTACAGTCCCGCTGTGGAACGGTGCCACTGTCAACACATTAGCAGAATGAGATTTATGACAATGCAAAAAAAGAGCTTGCATATTTCTTATCAGTGACTGGTTATTGTTTTGTTTGTGACGGTTCTGAGCGGGAGTCTGATATGATACCAACGGGCAGTTTGCCAGCAGACACATTATGTTTACTTCGGCTAGGTGCGCACTGCATTAATTTTTTTTTAAGGTCGCTTTCCACACAGACTTGAAGTTGTTTTTTTTTTCCTCAACAGGTGAGACAAACTTGTTTCGATCGCACCAGTGAACGAGGCCTCATTTAACTCCATAATCCCAACGAGGCAAAATACTTGATTCAGTCCGTGGTATAATGGGCTTTATTCTTGTCATATGTTGGTTTCCTAGGGATTAAGCAGTTACCACTAGCAGTGGGCAGTATATATGATACTAAGAAAACTTAGTAAAATATTATGTGTTATGTCCGTATCTCGTAATTCATGTTTATGCAACACCTTTTATTATTAGGTCTGAAGGAAGACAAACAGCTTTAGTGGTTCAACAAGTTTAAGACATGAATCTCCCTTTTCGAAGTAGAAGAAAAAAGGGTTGCTACTGTTGTGTTTTTTTGTTTTCTTCTTTATGTTCCCAACAAAACAAAATGTAATGGTGTGCATTAATGGTCCGCGGCAGTGGTTCTCAACCTTTTCCAGGCCATCGCCTACCAGGCTCCAAATTTCCTTTCATTACCCCCCCCCCCCCACCCACCCTCCCCCCACGGAACAAAAACTCCATGCTTGAACCCAACAGATACATTTCATAAGAAGACAGATTACACACAAATTATGATGTGAAGTTTCTCAAAGCTTTATTTTACGACAATAAGCATGTTGGTTATTCATTATCAAACAGAAAACATTCTTTATCATAGGCATTAAAAAAATACGCCTATTGTGTTCATAAAACCCATCTCCACATGCTGTTCAACTGGTCAGTGACTGCCATGTATTTGCCCCCAAACCGTTCTCCATTCATGTTTTCGCTCTTTTCCACCCCTTATCGTTTTCGCCCCCTTGTCCCACGTTTCTTTGCTTTTACTCCTCATCCCTCTGGAAATGTAAATCGTCCTAGAGGAGTCGGAGGTGGGGCGTGGGGGGGGGGGTGTAATATCGCCCACGTTGAGAACCACTCGTCCAATGTATTGACCGCCAAAGAAACCGTAAACATGGTACAGTTTCATTTTTCTCAGCGTTCTCTTTGTTCAATGCTAGGAAGAGCTCCAGGGGGATATTCTCAGATGAAAATAAGCCCAGACGACGGGATGTCACAGAAACCTTTGATTAGATCCATGAACAGAATAGTTTGAAACTTCGGATTCATTGTCTTGGATGTAAACACAGCCTGGTAAACAGCAACAACGACAACAAAACAGATTTGAAAAGAGACTTTTGTAAACAGCCAAAGAGAGAGAGAGAGAGAGAGAGAGAGAGAGAGAGAGAGAGAGAGAGAGAGAGAGAGAGAGAGAGAGAGAGAGAGAGAGAGAGAGAGAGAGAGAGAGAGAGAGAGCAAGTGACACTAAGATACAATACCACTTGTTGGTAGTTCAAAAGTAAGGTTTTTTTACAGTTTCCCCAACTTTAAATATTGGGTTGAAATTGATGGCACTGATAATAATGATGATGTGGCGGCTGACAGTATTGATCGTGATCACAGTGATGATAATGGGGCTGAGGCGTCGATGTCCATGATAATGTAGCTAAAGGTGATATTTTTTTAAAACCTCATGACTCACACTAGTTACATCGGTACTTTTGACAAAACCCTAACCACCATTATCTAGATGTCCAGACTGTATGAAAGATGATGAGGTTGATGTCATTAATGACGGTGGTTTCAGAAACAATAGAAGTGGCGAAACTCTGCCCTTACTTCCTGTCTTGCTCCATTGCTCGCTTCACGGCTCAGACTAGTCACATCACCACTTTTGACAAATTCTTAGACTATTTAGACTGCATGAGAGATGATGAGTTTGACCTAGATAATGACAATGATTTCAGAACCACCACAAATAGCTAAGCGCTACCTTTACTTCTTCTTCTGCCCCCTTCACGACTCACACTAGTCACGTCGCCACTTTTGACAATGTCTTAACCACCATCATTTCGCTATTTAGACTGCATGAGATGTTGAAGTTGACCTAGACCATGACAGTAATTTCGCAACCACTACAAATGGCTGAACTCTACCTTTACTTCCTCTCTTGCTCCCTCCCACATCATGTCGTTCTTCCGCTGGCACCTCAGAGTACGCTCCGCCTAAGGGCTCTGTGTAACCTTCTCCATATTCAGCCATGGTCTTCACTCAGGACCTTTGCTCTGCCGGGACTTAATCTGGGGAAAATAAAGAAATGACATCAGCTGTAGTACTCACATGCAGACACTGCAGAACAGGTTTCCTACCAGTTTTCTGGTGTCAGTATTTGTAGTCCCTGCAGATGTCTGACTTAACGTTCCCTGGCACACATGGAGTCAGCAATTTGAGTAATTATCATCACGACCCCAGAGACAACCTATTTGCAGAGTGTGTATCAAGTAATCGATCTGATGGAGGATGCAATCAGTGAAATAAAGCACACACACAAACACACATGAGCGCACACACACACATTATAAAAACACAACACAAACACACGCTACAGTCTGTTAAAACAAAATTTCTTTTGTAGGCCTTTGAAGAGACTGGGGCCGTTTTAGATTTCTCTTTTATCTGTTATTTACAAGTATATATTGCTAAAAAAATATATGTTAAGCTGCACAGTTTGGTTCAAGAATCATACCTCCCTCTCACACACGCATTCCCACATGTCCAGGTAACACCTAACCACACAGGCATACAAAAGTAAAGTAAATTTGCTTCACTAGCAAAGCGAATTTGAGAAAATACTAACAGAGAAAGGGATTCTCAAGTTTTAAACACAATAAAAGCTTGTTAGGAGGAAGTGTAATATTCGCACGGTCCAATACCGCTAATTTCAGGGCCACAAGAAACTCTTCTGTGGGCTAAAGATGAAGAGAAAAGAAAACCTAAGAAAAAAGGAAAAGCCAGCCAAGTAGAGGAACTAGACGAAAGAACAAAAACTAAAACAAGGACGTCAAGAAACACTTGTCTAAAGCAAAAGCCTGCTTAAAGGAAGGACCTCTCTTCAACTAGCACATAGTTGTAAAGACGTTGGTAGTGCAACAAAATGTTTAATTTTCACACCTTGTTGCAAATGTTTTGGTGGACTGTTGCTGGTAAATGTCATTTCTATTAACTTTTCCCGTGTCTTTTCTCTCCGCAATTCACCCCAACAAGACTCTTTAGCAAGATGAGTGCCAAAGTTCACCCAGGTTCCTTACCATGTCACTTCATGTATGCCTGTTATTGAGTTTATTGAGTTGTGATACATGTTTATTTAATGACGGGTAAGATATGCGTACAAAGTATGTCCTCTTAAATGCTCTGTGAGAGAGAATTTCCCTCATGGGATAGTAAAGTGATTCTTATCTTATCTTGTCTGTATTATTGTACCATAAAGAGGCCGCTCATTTCTTGCTAAACGTTTTGACTGAAGAAAGACAGGCTAGGATGGACCTTCGATAAAAATGTCAGTTTGACCCGACAGACCTAATTTTTTTTTTTTATAATAAGCTAGCAGATCAGTTTATCACTACCCCTTCCTATTAGTTTGCCGACATATTTGCTTTACTTACCAGGTAAACTCTGTCTTCTTCTGTCAGGTTTCTTATAATTCCCACTCCTCGATATTTGCAATAAAAATACAAAAGCGCTATTCACCGTTATGGATGTATCGTGACTGCTCTACGATAATGGCATTTGCCAGACATATGCCAAACGGCAACTGACGGTTCATTGCTTTCCTGAGCCTGAGGGCTGTCAGATAATATAGAAAAAGAAATGCGCCAATAGGAAAATGTAACAATTCAATAGAATCATAAAGGCATAAGTCACCAAATGACAGGAAAAGAAACAGGTTTTTTCTTAATATCTCAAAAGTGTCAAAAATGATTTATGCCATTAGCGCAGAGCATCGACGATATCAAAACACAATTCATGCCACGCACTATGGTGGGAAGACTTTAGACAAGGCATTGGGATGTCCTATGATTGCAGTTTAAAGTCGCTGTCTTGGAACACGGACGCCTATGGAGCAAACTGATAAATTTTATGTTTCTTAAGGCATCGACAGTATGGAGTCCAGCGCCGTTGGGGGATCATGTAATTTGTGAAGTGATAGACAGACATTCTCTGGTGGCTCATGGCGAACTGACTCAGATCTATTCTGTCTCGGTTTTTTAGTGTGAGATGTGAATTATTTGCATTTGTATTTTGTATACTTCTTAATCCTACTTGGGAAATTTGCCTTAGTGTCATTGCAGCCTAGTTACAACTGGAACAGACACATCGTAGCCACAGTGCAGCCCCGGTCGGCTGTTATTTTGGGGGGGGGGGGGGAGGGGGGAGAGAGGGAGCCTGCTCTTCTCGACTTCCAACTGCCAAGTTATCTATAACGTGTGCAACGTGCACATGGGCCCTCCGATTTTTTCGTCCCTATCCGAGAAGACTCTGTGCTCGAGAAAAATCTCAAATTTCCAAAATGCCTGCACCTACCGGGATTTGAACCCGGTACCTCCGGCGTGAGAGGCGAACACCTTGCCTCTAGACCACCACTATAGAGTTAAACGGGATCTCGAGCACTTGAGAGGCCTAAAAACGTCCATCTCACCAGTTTGAGAGCGTCTAAACTGTCTCGAGTTATGTGGCAGAGGGGGATACCTCGCACACCGAATCCAAACAGCCTTTGAGAGTATGGCTTTGTGACTTCTCCTGGTGAAGTCTGAAAACTGAATTCTTCTTTCTGTGAAAATGTAGATCTTAGTGATCGACAGATACAGGTGGGAAAAGATCGGGGTAGAGGGAGAGAGACACAGAGAGAGAGAGAGAGGGAGGGAGAGGGAGAGAGAGAGGGGGAAGAGAGAGAGGGAGAGAGGGGGAGAGAGAGGGAGAGAGAGAGGGAGAGAGGGAGGGAGAGGGAGAGAGAGGGGGAGAGAGAGGGGGAGAGAGAGAGAGGGAGAGAGAGAGAGAGAGAGAGAGAGAGAGAGAGAGAGGGAGAGGGAGAGGGGGTTTGAAGAATGATGGTTGTTGCTGGCAATTATCAGTCAAGTTATATTTTATTGCATATTATTAGAAGTAAATGTATAAATTGTAGTCGGCAGCAAAGAGCGCAGACAGCGAATAACGGTGCGTTCTGATTAGTTGTTTTTGTTTTTTTTATAATGTTTTTCAAACTTTGTTTGCATGATTCTTCCTTCTACTTTGAATTGGCCGCCAGGCCTACAATAATCCTGAACTTAAAAAACTTGAACTTGCACTTGCTATACATGAAAATAGAATTGGGCAATATTTGAGGTTATGTGAGGCCAAAGTTTAGAAAAAATGATCAAGTCAAAAAGATAACCTGCAGGAAGTGTTTTGGTCATAAAATTTAACAAAATAAAAATAAATTAGCATTCCTTAAAAACTTATGATATGGACATTATAATGCCTTTCTTTCTTTCTATCTTTCTTTTCCTAGGTGATTCTGAATCATAGAATAAGACATTTTGATATGTTACAGAAATATAGCACTAAACCATCATGCCTGTATAGTCTTAACATTATTTTAACAACTGTCTTGACAAAGGGAGTGGCTGATTCTGGCACTGAGAAATCACTTTCGTAATCTAAGAGTATATTAACCCAAGAAGGTGATCTGGGGGACGGGGGGGGGGGGTGGAATTGCTTGTCCTAACTCTATGAAAAAGAGCAAAGTCGCTGGAAAAGAGTCAACAGGAGCTGAAAGAGAAGAGTTTACAAAGGGAGAAAATGGCGTATTGATCCGACGAGTATTATGTCAGTCTGTTATTCAGCGAGCCATTTGTCGTGTTTGCTAATAAAGTTGGGGAAAATCACGACAATTCGATTCTCTCTCTCTCTCTCTCTCTCTCTCTCTCTCTCTCTCTCTCTCTCTCTCCCTCTCTCTCTCCCTCTCTCTCTCTCTCTCCCTCTCTCTCCCCCTCTCTCTCTCCCCTCTCTCTCCCCCGTCTCTCTCTCTCTCTCTCTCCCTCTCTCTCTCCCTCTCTTTCTCTACCTCTCTCCCTCCCCCCTCTCTCTCTCCCTCTCTTTCTCCCCCCTCTCTCTCCCCCTCTCTCCCCTCTCTTCCCCCCTCTCTCTCTCCCTCTCTCTCTCCTCCCTTCTCTCTCTCTCCTCCCTTCTCTCTCTCTCTCCCTCTCTCTCTCCCTCCTCTCTCTCTTTCCCTCTATCTCACCCTCTCTCTCTCCCCTCTCTCTCTCTCCCCCCCTCTCTCTCTCTCCCCCCCCCCTCTCTCTCTCCCGCTGTTTACATAGTTCTCTGTTCATATCTGTTGTTGTTGTTTACTAGGCTATGCTTCCATCCAAGACAATGAATCCGAAATTTCAAACCAGTCTAATCATGGATCTAATCAAGGGTTTCTGTCGTATCCCGTCTCTAAAGAGTGCATTATTTTGATTTGGGAATTTGGGATGCCTATCCCTGGAAAAGCCATTTCCATAAACGCACGTCATCGGTGGAAACTGTATCCACGTCCTCCACATATTATTGCCCAACCTAAATAATATTTTGTTTCATGATGAGAAATTTCAATCTATTCTAGAGTGTAGAAATATCATTCCTCTGAAACTGAATATTGATGGGTAAAAGAAATGAAATGAGGAAGAAAATAATAAAGAGATGAAAAATGTCCACCTCAGTGCTTCTCAATCCGGCCGATATCGCCCCCCCCCCCCCCCCGCAGGGGAAGGCGCACTTTTATATCCGAGGCGGCGAAAACAAGAAAAAGAGCGACGGGGCGGGGGGGGGGGGCGGGGGGAGGGGGCGATAAAGGGAGGCGATTATGGGGCGCCCGTGGATAAATTCAGTGAACAGAAAAGGCTTGTTTATAAGGCTTTGAAAAACTTAAATTCATAACTTGAGTGTAGTCTGTCTCCTTGTGAAATGTACCTCTGTTGTTTTTGAGTCTGTTGTTTTTGAGTAAAGTTGGGGGGGGGGAGGGGGGGGGGCGATTGAAGATAATTTGGAGCCTAATACGGTCATTGCCTGATAAGGGTTGAGGACCGCTGGTCTACACGTCTCTAAACCAGGGATGGGCAAACTATAGCCTGCCAGAACTTGGCAAAAAAACTTTTGTCCACAAAAATATACCATGAAGCGAAAGAAATTTTGAAAACATAAGCATGACAAAGTTGACAGTAATTGTATATTAGATCTTAACAAACAATGTACACTACTATTGCAAGTTTTGTTTTCTTTTATTGAAGAAATGTTTGAGCTTTTGAGAGTTGGTTTTAAATGCGGCCCACTTTCCTAAACACATAAGCTGTGTTTTTTTATGTGTACGGGATCGTCAAAAATCCATCAAGCTTTAAAAAGAAAACGCTTTTTCATGTGTACGGAAAAGGCGTTTTCGTGGACATGAAAACATTTTTTCTATTTCACTACTTGTAGGGTTTTTGACGTTTCCGTTTCTGCATACATGAAAACACAACTTAAAGTTTCCGGTACTCAAGAAAACACAAGTTGTGTTTTCATATGTACGGAAATGGAAAAGCCAAACGGAAACGGCAAAGAAAACTGCGACAGAAACGGCAGAAAGAAAATGTTTACATGTGAATGGATCAAGTCTCCATTTAAACTTTTAAAACTGAATGAATTTGTTTTCCAAATTTCTACATACCGAGACCAGCTCTGTTTAAACCTCTCTCCAATTATTCTGTTCTATCAGTGTCTACTGCCTGGTTAGGTGGAACGGACATATTCCTGGAAGTATACTGAGAATGGGCAGCCTCCGCGGTGTACCGATTCAAGGCTTCATTGATCGGGCACACTCTTTCTTTTTACTTTCGCTGGATTTTTGCCTTTTCCGTTTCCGTCCACACGAAAACACGGTTTGACGGCCATGTGACCCTCCCTGGATAAAAATGTGCCCACCCCTGCCCCAATCAGTGACAGTTTGCCTTATTTTACAATCCAAACTAACAAAGGTCAACGGCATTACGTCCTTTGAAGTAAGCTTAAGTGTGGACAGGAAAATCTTTGGGCTATAAGCCATGTCAGGAATCGGCTTGTGCATATTGACAAAGGATGATATTATTAAAAACATAAATCTTATTGGTTGTAGTGTAGTAACCAGTAGGTCCCGAGTCGTGAGCCGCCTTATCAGAGAAGTGACGTCATCGTCCTCTTGTCAACAAAAGGGCTGGACTGAAAGGGGGAATGGTTTGTAAGCCTTTTCGGTGCCCTGTACTCAAACGATTATCAAGTGAACGCATTGGAATGGAGATGTACATTAGAGCTGGACTTCTGTGAGGCCAAGGTAGGTTAAAAGTTCAAAGGACTATATTATATTTGTGATACTAAACAAAGGGCAACTTAAGTACACTAAGCCGCATAAGACTTGCAACAAACTTTAAAAGGCTGTAACTTTTGAATGAATTAGGCATTTCAAACATTCAAATCAATTAAATGAACAAAGAATGTTCTCGTGAAATAAAAATCTCTCATTTTTCTAATGACTTGATGTTCATGTTCTGTCTTGTCAGAACTATATGAGGTTTGAGCCTGTCGGATCAAGAGATTTGACTGTTTCTATCTTGCCTGAAATGCTCATTTAGATCTAGTTCATTTATGGTTTAAATAGAACTTGAATTAAAGATGACAAGGCTTTTTTTTTTTTTTTTTTAATTTCATTCCGTTATCTCCAGCGGTTCAAAAGTTACAGCCCTTTAAAAGTTTCTTGCAAGATTTATGGGTCCTGCCCTAGTAAATGGCCATAATCGGTACGACCACCATCTTAATTATCATTTTAAACATACAGTGTCTCTAAGCAGAGAATTTGTCTACTCTTTCTAAATTGATGAATGGTTAAAATAAAATTGAGGAAATACTAAAAGAGATAGCACACAGTAACAAAACATCTAAGTATCATCATGGTCTTGCCAACAATCTTACTAGAGACAAAAACCGCCCAAGTTCGCAAATTTTCTCAACGAATGAGTAATTCCCGTTTTTATCTTCATCATTATTGTCATCATTATTAGTACCAGTAACTTCTTCTCCTTCTTAACAACAAAACCTCCATGAATGACATACTTGAACAAGATCCACTGAATATGAAGGCAAAGAAAATTAAGAAAAGACTTTAAATTTAATAGTTAAGAAACTAGGTCTGGAATCAAAGTAGGAATCTCTTGCTTATAAGACATGCGTGATGCCTTTGGCAATTTCACAGCTAGCGTATCGTATCCTTCCACTCAAATAAACCCATTTTCACCTGTATGATTGCTCTGCTCTCTCTCCTGAACAAATAATTACATTTAACAACTATTTCCCAAAGGGAGAGAGAGATAATGTCACCCTCCGGCTAGCTCACGAAAGTCGTACATGAAATATCAGTCACCATGGGGCTTGGCCAGCGTCCACTCAGATTCGATGGTACGGCACCACTGCTATGTGAAGTCGGTAGCGAAATACACATACATTATTTGTTAGCGTTACCCGAGTTACAAAACATTATAATGGCAGATGAAAATGTTATGGGCTTCAGTTTAAATTAAAAAAACAACAATCCTGTTTTCATGAAGATGGTAAGCATTCAGACATATATATATAATATATATAGATACATGCAGTGCAAAATATGATTAAAATCAAGGCCAGTCTGCACTATCAATAGTTCGTCGGTGTAGAACAACACTCCTGTAACTCACAAAATATATTGATGTGGATTACAGGAGTGTTGAATCTCACCGACGAGTTATGTTTTGCCAACCGAATCACTTGGAACTACCAAGTTACCACCACAGGTATTTCTTCTGACGTCATGCCTGCCTGTGTACCATTTTCATTGTTACTGTGTACCAGGATACCTAACTACCCCATCATTTTACACCTCTACCAAGTTACCACCACAGGTATTTCTTCTGACGTCATGCCTGCCTGTGTACCATTTTCATTGTTACTGTGTACCAGGATACCTATCTATCTATCTATCTATCTATCTATCTATCTATCTATCTATCTATCTATCTATCTATCTATCTATCTATCTATCTATCTATCTATCTGTGATTAATCTATCTATCTATCTATCTATCTATCTATCTATCTGTGATTAATCTATCTATCTATCTATCTATCTATCTATCTATCTATCTATCTATCTATCTATCTATCTATCTATCTATCTATCTATCTATCTAATCTATCTATCTATCTATCTATCTATCTATCTATCTATCTATCTATCTATCTATCTATCTATCTATCTATCTATCTATCTATCTATCCGTCAGTTTGTTTGTCTGTCTGTCTTTTTGATTGCATTTCCGATAAACAGGATGCCAAAAACTGCTCAAACTGTTGTGATAAGCTTTTCACGGTAACGTTTAACAAATCTATTGATATGCACATGTTTATTATTTCTCAATCTTTTTACTAGCGAAACCAAATTAAGTTGCTGATATTTTGTGACTTCAGGTATGTTGTTCTGGTGCTTAACATCAAGGCTGAGAGACGTCCTCGTAGTAAATGTGAGTTCTGATAATGTGACATTTTTTTATTGTGGAAAATGAATGTGTGGACCAGAACAATGATAAATTATAGGTGTAATCAGCAAGCAATATGATTTTCTTTCGCAGTGGAACTGAGAAAAAGCAGATTTACAAGTACAAGCTGAGAAAGTTACCAGCCTATTCCACACGGTGTTTGATAGTTGTAAACTGTTTTGCCTAACTTTTGTCACATGGAGTTCGTCTTTGCCATATTTATATTTTTTGCAGGAGCTGCAGGTAAGTCAGACACATCACCTTTATGTAAACTGCTTCGTTTTGGAGGGGGGGGGGGGGGAGGTATTTGGCTAGTAACGCACGGAATGAAGACTGTTTCGAGTCGGTTTTGACTCAGTCCCATTAGTGCGTCGGGTCCCGTTCAACTCCACAGGCCAATAAACCGAAGTAAAATAGACTCAGGGTGCTATGGGTCGTAGTGGTAATCTTTGTATTTGCTTATTTCGAACCTACATCTTCAAATAATGATATACATGTGACATTTTGGTTGGTGGGCGCTTTCGGTAGAGTTTCCTTCTGTCATGTCATTCTGCTATATTCTGTCTGCCCAAGCACAATGTGACAGTTTTCGTGCCAATGTGCTTCCTCCAAACTCAAACTCAAAACATCTTGGTAAATAAAAGCTGATATCTGTCTCGAACTTAGCCTACATCTTCAAATAATGATATTACGCCTCGGTAAGCGGGTGGTTGGAGGACGCTTCTGGTAGAGTTTCCTTCTGTCATGTCATTCTGCTATATTCAGTCTGTCGTCTGGCATTTTCCTAGCACATCATCACAGTTATCGTGCCAACTTGCTTTCTCCAAACTCAAAAGATCTTGGTGAGTAAAAGCTGATATCTGTCTCTACATTAGTTGTCCTTTACACTTAAACAGTCAATCCTTTACACTTAAACAGTCATCAACTTGCCTCAAGCCTGTGATGGCTAAAACGTGATCCACAGGGGTGATTTGACTCAAGAACTAACCGGGTAGAGGAGGGGCGCTTTGTAGCTACTGATAATTAGACCAAATTATTCATGGGAAAAAATCTGCAATATTCAGCCGTGCTTTCCCGATCAAGGTGGACACACATTTTAATGTGCACCAGCTAATTATATCATACAAGCTTAGAAGCCACACTCCAAGCGGACATTAAAGCTTGCTCCTGCGGAGGGCTACTTGGGCCTTCGGCCCATATGACTAAAGGTTTAGAATAATAAAAAGCGAATTATAGTGAATAAACAGTTTATTGGAGTAAGCAATAAAAACTATACAATTTAACCATCACAATCAAGTTGAGATCATTGTAAGGCAGCAGGGTATTCCTGTGTTCTCATTTTAGCCGCGAGCAGGTGGAACAGTTTAAATCAACTGGCAGGAAGTGTTGACGTCAGGGGTCATGTGCTCTTGAAGTAAAGGGATTGGGGTGAGGGGGGGGGGTGCAGTCAGTGACACAAAAGCAAACTAAAAAAAACAACAATTTCCCCACCATTTGGAGTCGCCAAATATGAAAAGGACCTTCTGCAAGGAGAAAGGAAGGCATCTTCAAAATTTCCTGTAAATCCTAACTGAAGGAACCAGCATTTTTTTTTTTTTGCGAACACACCGACAAACACACATTATTTATATAGATGATCGATAGCATAGCAATTCTCTCCCCCCCCCCCCCCCCGCCATTTAGTATCAGTATAACATAGCTCAGGAATAGCTACGTATACTGTATCAACAAACGTTTTATTGTGTTTAACAGCACGGAGACTGAAAAATGAGAGAGAGAGAGACAAAGAGAGAGATAGAGAAAGAGAGAGAGAGAGAGAGAAAGAGAGAGAGAATTCTCAGTGAGCGAAGCAATTACCGGCAGACCATTAGCTAGTGGCCTATGTAATATATACACCAAAATCTTGTCAGTGACACGCGAGCAGTCGGATTGTGAAAATCACAGTAACTATAATGAAGTTGCCCGGGACTGTCCGGACGTGTAAATGAGATTTCCATTGTACGTAAATGGAACTGTCAATGGAGTCTGACTTCAAACCGTACGTGTTAAAACTCAAAAGTAAATTATTTGGTGTAGATTTATTAATGAAAAAAAAAATCTTCTACATCATTTGAAACTCACGAATTCTAGAACAGCACAGTCAGCTGCTGGCAGACTAGATGTGCACACCATAATTTTTTATATTTTCTTACTAAATCTGAGAAGATCCTCTCATACTAAGCCCGGTCAGACACAGTCAGCTTCTGCCACTATTTCTTGGGTGTACATTTGCTGGCAGCATCTGGCTGTGTTGTGTTCCGGGTTTAGTATGATACCGCCTTTATTATAAAACACTGCGGTCCGTGATAGTGATAAAATTGTTTGTATTATCCGTTATTATCACGGACAAAATGGTTTGTAGGTTATATACTAAAATGTAATAAAATTAGTCGCGGTATTAATGAGATATAAATTTATAAAACAGCAGAAACACTAATTAATGTGCGTAGATTTGATTGTCGTTATCGCTGTGCAGACACACGCCAACAATACAATATAGGGTCGATAAAACGTACAGATGGTTAGAAAAATTGTGGGGGGAAAAAACATGAAGATAATAGTACAATCACAATGCGTTCATCCAACAGGAGTAGATGTAATGCACTTAGAACAAACTTTTCATTCAGCGACTCAAACAGGAGCAAGCTCACTAGTAGGGAGGCTGGGTACAAAGTTCCCACGCTCCATATATTTTGTATCATATATTTATTAAAATACTAGCAGCGGTGCCAAGCATTGCCCAGGATAAATCTGTCTGTTTGTTTCAGTTCTTGGTGACTATAATGAGCCTGCTTCATCTTGCCCGTTCCTTTCGGTTTATATTATTTGTACATTTATTTATTTTTAGATATTCATTTAACTTTTTATTACATTCTCCGTGCCAGTCAATACCCCGTACACCCAGTCAGCAGACGAGGCGAATCATGAAATAATAATGAAGTGCACACTGGGCAGTTTATTTCATAGTGAACAAATCGGCAGGAAATGATGACGTCATAGGCTCATGTGTTCATGGAAAAGAAAGGATCAGGCAGCGAAATTAGCCACACAAAGAAAATTTAAAAAAAAAACACAACTTCTTCACCGTTTCAATTCTCCAAATGTGAAAAAAGAACTTTCCTCAAGTCGAAAGGAACTCACCATTAAAATTTCATTTCAGTCCGAGCTGTGCGACAGGCCGTGGGTCTTGTTAAAAAATCCTGCGCGTGTTTGCTTTTTTTTTATAATATAGATAATTATGTTACTTACGTCGATAAAGCTTTACCGTAAACACTCATCTTAACCCTTTCACTGCCAGTACCATAAGACTGTGATTTTGTATATAATAATAATAATAATGGAGATCATTTATATAGCGCCTAATCCAAACGAGTTCGCTCAGGGCGCTTTACAGAAAATCTTGTTCTCTCGATTTACATCTCTCTCACTCTCTCTTTCTTTCTCTCACCCTCTCTCTCTCTCACCCTCTCTCTCTCTCAAAGCAAATTGTAACGCAGCCTGTTAGGCGCAGTTCACAACTCACAACAGTTCACAATTCACAACAGTTCACAACTAGTATTATAATAATATTTGAATATATATTAATATTTATTTAACAATGAATTATACATTTTTGTTGGTGATATGGGGGGTGAAAGCGATAAATTTTAATCTATTAAATTTAATTTCAATTTTGCCCGGGCAGCGGCCTGTTCGGCCTGCTCTTTACGATTTCCAACTACTAAGGTGCCTTTAACGTGCGCAACGTGCACATTGGCCCTCCGAATTTTTTCGTCCTTATCTGAGAAGACTAGGTACTCGATCCTACCCCCCAATAGGATCGGGGACACAAAATATGAAAAAATTCCCAAACTTCCAACATGCCTGCGCCGCCCGGGTTTTGAACCCGAGACCCTTGGCATGAGGGGCGAGCACCTTGCCTCTAGACCATCTTGTCCATATTCTTGGACACATTATGGATCTCATAACTGCCACCGCCAAGTGCAGAAATCTTTCATTGAAATGATAATTTCTGTTTGTTGTGTAAATTAATTGGCAGAAATATGCTGCTTACTGTCATCTGGACACGAAGATGCTCATTTTACTGAGCTGGCACTGAAAGGGTTAATCCTAACACTGGAGCCAAAACTTCTTCTCAGAAATTAAATTTAGACTTATGCCATACTCAATCAAGACTGTTCTGAGCCAGTTTTGACTCTGTGGGCCAGGTCAATCTCTCCGCTGACTGACTTGAGACAATTGGTAGAATGGGCATGACGTCACAGAGTGTTTTTATTTTGATCTTTCTACACTAAAGATGGCCGGTGGATCAGCTGATTAGTGTAACTTCGAGCTATCTCTAAGCGGTTAAAATGCCCGCTGGTTGCATTGTAGTTGATTGTTATGACAGGGGTGGAAAAGATGGATCCAAGCTGGTCGGATTCTCTACCATCCGTATAAACAGGGGAAATGAAGAGAAAGAATTGACCGAACGTCTCCCAATGAATATGTACACACGTGCCATTGTTTACTGTAGTAAACTACTTTTAGCTCGCCGCAGGTTGGTTCGCGACGCCCAACGTGCTCGCAGTGCAAATGAGCTGACGAATTAAAATCAATGCCACAGTCGCCATGGTGATGCGTGGGTCCTTACACTAAAGGTGGCGGACATGCGCATTTTACTTATAGGCTTCACCACTTTTTACCAAAAATTCCCAAATTCTGTGACCTTAACCTTGCTCTAAAGTGAGACAAACATTGCATTTCGTACCAGTCAGTTTGATATGAGTAGCCCGAGCTTTATTCATGGCCAGTTGTTTGCCTCACATTTAATCTCTACTCACCACTCTTTTTGATGGCGGACCTACATTCAACTCGCTGGGTTTCCCCCAAAATCTTATTTTCACACTAGATCTATTTTGACACATCTGAACTCGTGGGACAGACTCGTTTCAGTCTCGTCACTAAACCAGCCTTCTCCCCTTCCCCCTCGCCGTTTAACTCGACATAGTCCACATCACAATGAAACTGTGGCCAAAACAGACTTGACTCAGGGTGCCACCAGCCTTAACCCTAAATTCTTTTCGCAGGGAGGAGCTTACCAAAATTATGCCAGAGGTGTTCGCACTGCGAGTCTTCACTTACAAATTTAACATTTAGGCCGTCTTTGATTTAGAAACTCCAACAAAGTAGATCTTTCTGGAAAGCTGATTTAATTGTCTCTGGCACCCCCCCCCCCACCCCCCCCCCCCAAAAAAAAACACAACCAAAAACAAAAAACTGTCCGTTTAACCGTCTTAAGACAGTAGCAAGGTTAACCCTAACCCTAGCCCAGCCTTGTTCCCAGAAATTAAATCTACATTCTCTGTCTAGTCGAGTTATTGAGCATGGCGTAATACGCCTTGCATGGGAGGGATCGCTTCGATTTTTAATTCTTTTTGTGTTGTTGTTGTTATTGCCACGGGAACGACAATTATAGTATATACTTCCAACTAATTGGCACTGCTATTTTTAAAGGGATCGATTTCCCGCCCACTGACCAATTTATCATGTCATTCATCGATTCAGTGGCGACACGGGAATTCATCTCTGTAAGCCGGTCAGAAATTGTGGCTGGAGGGAATTTGACTGTGACTTGCAGTTATCGACAAATCACTCTAGATGCGGAAGTTCTACAGCCGCGGGCACTGACTCTGACAAGGCAGACAAAGGATTCGTCCAAATTTTCCCATGTTGCTGAATACAGAAAAGAGGATTCTTTGTATAAGAAACAGGTAAAGAAAGACCAGTAAGGTGCCCTGCGGTTCTGAAGAAGAAGATAGACCATAACTACAGGAAAAGTACTGAGCTGAAAAATAAAGAAAACAGCCGTTTCTGTTCTCTCTCTCTCTCTCTCTCTCTCTCTCTCTCTCTCTCTCTCTCTCTCTCTCTCTCTCTCTCTCTCTCTCTCTCTCTCTCTCTCTCTCTCCCTCTCTCCCTCTCTCTCTCTCCCTCTCTCTCTCTCCCTTTCTTTCTAATTATTTAATTAATGCCTAATTCGTCTCTTGTTGTTTCTGTTGTTTGATCTGTAAGTGTGTAAAATCTATTTGCAATAAGCCAAGGGATTGATACATTTCTCTTTTGTGTGGAATTTTGTACCCTAGCAAGTCGACATACAAAAAAACCGACAACGTAATCTGTTACATTCCTTTGGAAATTGCAAATCGTTCCATGTACGATGATGCATAATACTGTTAAGAGCAAACCGTCAAAGAAAATGTATATTATCCTTGTTTTGTGATTATATCGTATGAGAAAATGCATTATGCTGTTTTCAAAGTATACCATACAAGAAAATGCAGTGTATTTTTCAGCGTATACCATACAAGAAAATTAAAATAGATGATAATTATTGTTTTCAAATTATATCCTGCAAGAGAATGTGTGACAGTTTTTCAGAGTATACCAAATAAGAAAAGGCACAATATCGTTTTCAGAGGATAACATAACAAAAAGGACACACTGTTTTCAGAGTATCCCACACGAAAAAAATGCATATTAATACTTTTTCAGAGTATACCACACGGTAGGCAATGGATCATTTTGTACAGCGATGTCCATCCCCATCCATTAACGCCTAATGAAACATATATACAACTGACCATCCCAGATGTACAATGTGATGATGCAGGAACATACAAGTGTTCTGGTGTCTACCCTAAACGCTCTGTGTCTGCTGTAATTGTACAAACTGTGAACATCACAGTGTCAAGTAAGTGAAGATATGCGATTGAAACTTCCCTAAGGTTAAATGTTTGCCGATATAGTTCTGAAATTTCCAATACAGTCTGATTTAGCCCTTGAACTAATAGCTAAGACTAAGATCTTGCATGTGGTCTGTTGCTCTTCAGGCAAGTTAAAGTATGGGGAAAGAAAAAGGTTCTAATACATTGTAACTTTTTTTTATATTATTGTTTTATTACGCGGGGCTTTGACACGTCCAATTCCCCTCCCCCCACCCCACACCCAATCTCCATTTTAACCGTGTTTCTTGCCCTGCTGCGACCTCACAGATTTTCTGTGTTGTTTACAAATAATTTATTCTACCAGTGCTCTGCAAGCAGTTTCTTGTTCTCTTAAAAACTGAGAGAATAACCATCTCCTCAAAAGTCAGCGGGAAACAGAGAGAGCTCTACAGAGAACAGTAGGCCCAGTTAGTTTCTTACTGGACCCGGAGCCTCTTTCTGATTTACCTATTTCTTTTCCTTTTCCTGTTTATCTCTTACTTGTTCTGCATTCGTTCCGTTTCCCCTTGTTTCACCTTCATCCTTTAGTGTCGGACACTTTCTACGTTCTCTCTCGATATACTTATTTGTGTAATTATTATTGGCCCAGATCACTGCCAGTATGTTTTCCCTTTCAAATGTGTGACCGCCTGACAAAGTGAGGCGCATCTCGGCACTACCCGATTGGAGAAAATCGTTAAACGGCATAATAGGGTCAATTTTATAGATTTTGAGTTTTCAGTATTTGCGAAAAGTTTAACCTTTTTACTATTCTTGTTCCAAATGACAATGCTCATTGAGAACGGTAAATGCCTCAAAATTGACTTTAATTGAGTCACCATCAACAATTTGTATTTCTAAACTGAAACTTTAAAAGCGTTTTTCTCAAAACTAGGGTTGTGTCACTTCCTGTCTTTGAGAGGCCATATATCTTCTCTGCTAATTAGGTTACAGCAATAATTTTTTTACCGGATGAAAGGGCTTTAAATAACCTATTTGGTGATACCAGTGTCTCCATACCACCAAAATATGAGAAGTAGCCTACCTCCACACATATGTCTTTCTAAAAGATTCCAAGTTTATGTTTGATCTTCAAACCTCAGGCTTTATTTCCCTCTCCCATCCAGATTGCAGCGTTTCACATAGTGACGATGACGAAAGCATTGCTACTGCTAAAACCCACGGCCGAAAGAACAGCGGTGATGAGCATGGTGAAGATGATTTGGTACGAGGACTGAAAATTGGCTTGATTATGGCCGCCTTCGTCATTGTTGTGCTCATCGTTGCTATAGTAGCACTGGCGTACCAATTATGCAGAAGAAAACAATCTACGCCACGGTGGTCTCTTCCATCAGCTTTACCAACATCCCATGTGGTCTCCGGCGGGCAAGGTTTTTCACAGCCTTATGCAGGTAGTAATCTATGTTTGTCTCAGCGACCCATATAAACAAATTTCTAATTTTAAATCACCATGCACTAAATCGTGATGCGTGGAAAAATAAGACTATCCGAGTTCTCTTAAATTAACCATATTCTGGTTTGCTTGAAAATTCTGAAGAATACACCCTAAGAATGACAAGGTTCCATCTCCACTTTTTGGCTGAACTGAGTTACACACTACACACTACTTCTACAGGCCTTCTCCATAGCATGACAAAGTATCAAAGGGATCTAGTGTGTATTTTGTGAGTATTACTAAAAAATTTTTTTTTAAGTACCTTTAAAAGCTGTGAGCACATGAAACTTCAATCATCAATTTTCTCAAATTTTGATGAAAGGGAGTTAGAACCGTGTCATTCTAAGGAGACGTCGTGTCTCTATAAATTGATCTGATTTCCTTTGGGGAACTACTCATCATCATCTGAGCGAAGAGCGAGAGTAATGTGGGCAAGTTAAAGTTAAAATGGTAGAAATAATCAACACCCTTTCAAAAAATTTCACAGAGTTAAAAGGGCAGCATTAACAAACAGAAAAATAAAAGGCAATTAAAGTTGAAACATTCTGATTAGTGCAAAAGTATGAAAGCTACCCGTAGATAAAATAACTAGAACATACTTGAAAATCTAGCACAGCTTTATCCATTTTCATATAATTAATCAGCGTCATGGCAAAACAGCAACATGGAAAAACCAGCGTCCTGGATGTGATGGACCCTCTGAGTACCTCGCGACTAGCGCGAATGCAATAGTGAAAGCCATGAAATCCTTCAATCACTCTTGGGGAACTCTCGCAAAGATGGTTCAGGACAGACAGGGCTGGAGATCCATTGTTGCTGCCCTAAGCACCAGTGGGTGCAGCAGGAAATAGTAGTAGTAATGGCCAAAGTAGGGGAGATATCTTCAGGTTTCAGACAGAACTGCATAACTTCATGGAGGAAAGAAAGTCTACAGGTTATACGTTTATTAAGAGGTGGCAACAAAGCACCAGAAAAGACTAGCCTGTCTATTGATTCTGTTCACACAGTCCTTCCTTTCTGCTCACGAAGCCCGCATGCCTCGATCAATATGTAATAAATAGCTTGTATATTAACCTCAACCAGAACAGGGAAGTACATTGTTCTTGGGAACCCTGGGACAATATGTATGAATCTGAATATCGCATCAGTCTTGTCATTTGTTTGATTTTCTTCATCAACTGGACTGTAGATTGTGAAAAGCACTTAACCTCGTTCAACAAGTTAATCACAAATAGGCCTCTACTGTGAATTGGCCTGTCAGACAATGTTTTGCGCTCGCCGAAGCCAATACAAAATAGCAAACCTTACGCTGAGATCTTCCAGATAACCACACAACCTAGAAATGTGCTCTTTTCACCTAAATTCCCTAAACTTATTTTGTGATGGACGAATAAAATTGTGGGTATAATTTTGTACTACGCTCAACGATTGTAGTTTTCAAAATTGAACCCTACCTTTTCCATGCCGAGTTTTTATCTAATATACCTATCTTTTCCTGTCCGTGTTTTTTGCTGCTCATCACGTTCAAAACCACGTGTTCACTAAGCAACTTGTCCGGTACGCACACCGTGTCTAAGAGTGTCAAAAGTGCACAGACACTAATGATGGTAGTAAAATTTGATGTAGTGCATGCATTGTTGCTGTTTAAAATATATCTGTAGGCATCCACGGACACGGGCAGGTTTTGGGAGATCTGAAGATTGGAACTAATAATGATTACGATCCAATTCCAATAACAAGTTTATTTTTAGCAAAGCTGAATACCTCAGATAGTCTCTCATAGATTTTGATTTCTCGTGCTTATCAACGCGCACAAGAAATAATATACATCTACTTGTCATTGGTTCCTGCACCGTTGTTGGCTTTGAACGTAAAGACTACTATGAAAAACGAACCCTCTTATCTCCGTCACGATGTAGCATCTATTTCCAGTAAATTTAGTGCCATTTACGTTCCATGAACTATTTTCAAACTAAATCGTGATGTTGCCCATGGAGACAAGGATGGTAATGCTACATTGATTTTGGATTTTTAAAAACCAATTTTGAAGAATTTCTTCTTTTTACATTAATACTTGACGAATCGAAAGGCACAAAAACATAAAGACTCATGACCAGATTGGAATCAGTTTCTACACTCTGTTCCAGGCAGTACATACCATGTAATGCCAGAGGATGGAACAGCCCAGTATAGACAACAAGAACAACAGCAGCCATTCCATCAACGCCCTCCCTTTACTGTTCACTCAGGATACGACAACTCAGACAGCATAACATACACCTAGCTATCCCCTGTCTACTTTGTGTTGGAAAGGTATGAAAGTCTTTGCTTTTATATTTCACATGTAACACTTCAATGTATTGAATGAATCTGAGATTTGGTTAGCACAGTACTTAAATCAATACCTTCAAAAGCACAAAGTCTTTGGCCTCTTTCAGCCAGTTCAGTCCACAGGAAATTCTACTGAGGTTTTTGTTTATTTCTGAGAATTGACTGGCATTTATTTTGTCTCGGGTTTGACAATTTCTCTTAGCTCAAACAAGACAATCTTAGAAAAACCTCAAATTATATGATAACTGCAATGTTTTATTGTATTATATTATACAGTAAAATCCAGAAAAGGGCACACTTTAAAATGACTTCGTTTCTCCCTTTTCAAACAGGAAAAAGACCGCTAAATGTAAGAAGTCTGAGATGTGAACGTGTACGACAAGACACAAATATATTCCACTGTAACTTCAATGTGATTGGCATGAGAGAAAATACGACATAATGTCTAGTAAAGAAAGAGAAAGTTGTTCTTATTAGACATCCAGGACAGCGAACTGGTGATAATCATTATACGCCTGAATAAATCGAGCAACCCTCACAAGGCAACAGTTCTCTGACCCTCGGAAAAAATGCCAGAACACTACGCACATGTCAATGAGAATAAAGAAAGACCTCATCAGATGCTCCCACCGATTGCCCATTGATCATATTCCTTGGATGACATGTTTATGGTTCAAGTGGCTCCGTGACATTCTCTCGGACCGACATACGAGAAAATGAACCGCTCGAAAACTCTGCTCTGGTGATTGTGAAGGAACTCATAACAGAATTCAAAGTGCCATAAAAAGAAACACTCCTCTCAGCCAACAATCTGATTACTTTAATATTTGTTTGAACAACGGTGACCTACCAGCCTAACCGTTCCCCGTAATGCCCATTACCTATTGGTATTACAATGATGTATCCCACCTGATGGAAAACGTGACACGTGTCCTGTTTGCCGGCGGAAACATTTTCAGTTCGGATTACTTGTGTTATTAATTTTTCATAAACTGAAACCAGAAATATGGAAACACTGCAGGTTATGTCACTGATCGTCACAAATTGCAGGGTTGCGTGCAGCAGATAAATCGATCCACAACATGATTATGTTAAATCCAATCAGTCATGATCACAGTCTGTGGGATTGGCTTGCAGGAAAGGAATAATTTGCTACATGATATGTAAATACCAGTCAATCATTATAGACTGGGGAAGCTGGTCTGTCACTGACAAAATCATTTAGATTGTGAGGCTTTGCTGCATGCAAATGTTATTTCTGCCATATTTCGATTTCATTCATATTATTGAATGGTATCATTTAACCCTGCAATTGAATATGTGTAGCCGCCTGACAATATGAGGCACATTTTGTACCTAGTACTGATTCGAGAAAATGGTTAAAAGGCATCATAGGGTCAATTTTATCGATTTTGTGTTTTCAGTATTTTTTAAAAGCTCTTTAATGTTCCTTTTCCAAATGATAGTCCTGTTTGAGAAGGGTAAATGCCTCAAAACTGACTTTGAATCGAGTCACCATCAATAATTTTGACTAAAAGCTGAAACTTTAAAAGCGTTTTTTCTCAAAACTATACTCTGTCACATCCTGTCTTTGAGAGGTCATATCCTCTCTGCTAAATAAATTACAGATTTTTTTTTTTTTACCAAATGAAATGACTTTGAATAGGCTATTTGATGGTACCAATATCTCCATGCCACGAAAATGCATGAAGTGCCTCGTTTTGTCTTTCGGCTACACATATTACTCTTCAAAGATTTATTTTATCAGTTTTAATTGTTATCGTGCCTGCTTTTGTGTCTCCTTAAGTTTCGTGGCCAAGACAACACGGCCAATATCGAAGTTACACAACTGTCATTTCTTTCCATGGAAAAGACACCGCCATTTCCTTTTCCCATTCCCATGACCGCCATGTTATTTGCCAGATGACTGTCATCTCCTCGATCCACCTGCACACACTGTCATTCTGGGTTAAAGGGAACGGAGAGAAGTGGAACGTACACAAATAGCATGAATATTTCATAAAGTTGTGGAGTTAGACCACTCGTCTGAATTTGTGATCACTGAATTAAACATGAGAAAGAAAGACAACGTCGCGATGACCTGCCCTTGGAGTACCCCCCCCCCCCCGCGGATACAGCACTGACCAAAGACACTGGCTCTGTTCTGTGGGGGATCCGTCCATGCATTGATGAAACCTCGACACGACATAATTATGACTGCGGAAACTGGAAACGCTTCAACGCGATTTCTCTTTTTCTACAGCGTTCCTAACTGGATCCAAGTATAGTCAGGTCAACACAAAATAATAATCATGCGAGAAAATTACAACTTCAGTAAGTTAATTAGATGAACATCGGCAAGAATTGTGAACTGAATATGAGTATTTGAATGACTGTGTAGCGCTTATTAGAGCTTGTGTTACGGATGCGCTATAAAAATTAAAGGTTAATTATTACTATTATTATTGTTACTAATAATTATTACTGCTGTTATTCTTATTATTATTAAGACCAATAGCCGGATGACCATCTCACTGTGGAAGGCGTTGTTAACAAGACATAATATCGTGAAAGAACCACCAGATGTGTTTGACATAATAACTCTTTTTTTTCGACCACACAGATCATATTCAGGGCATCAGTAAGACATCACTGAATAATTCACACAAGACGGACGCATGTCAAAATTTGATATTTTCCAATTCATAACAGATTTAAAACAACGCTCCAGCTTTGAGATGATAGACATCTCAAAAAAGTGTTTTGATACAGTATCGTTCATACATTTATAATGAGGGGGAAGGGGCCGGGTCGGTATGGGTGGGGGTACTCGGGAGTGCAAAGTCGAAGTGACCTTTAGAGTAATACATGTATAACTATGTCAAAATTTGTCAGGGCAGCTTTCCCCACGATTATGTGGGGGGGGGGGGGGGGAAGAGAGTCTCGGGAGTGCCAAGATTGGTTAAAATGACGTTAGAAATAAACGTTTTAGTCAGTACGGTTATCCCCACGATTACCGGGGGGGGGGGGGGCAGAGAGTGCCAAGATAAAATGACTTTTAGAGTATAAAATTTATCAGCGCGGTTTTCCCCACGATTATTTGGCGAGGGGGGGGGGGGGAGGGTCGAGGGAATGCCAAGATTGGTTGAAATGACTTTTAGAGTATAAAATTTGTCAGCGCGGTTTTCCCCACGATTATGGCTTGTAAACACCGTCTTTCTGGATATATTGATCTGTGCGTGCATGTCGGGAGGGATGGAAGAAATTTATGAAGAAATCATTGTTGTGTTTACCACACTGTTTGTGGCGGTGTAATAAATCTTTGTTCTCCATTACCAGGAACCAAGGATGAATGATGTGGATGAGTGTCTGGATGGGAAAGGTGGTTTGAATGATTCTGTTTAAATAGATGAATGGATGGATAAATGGATGGGTGGATGGATGGATTGATGGATGAAAGGATGGATGGATGGGTCGATGCACAGATGGATGGATGGATGGATGGATGGATGATGGATGGACAGGTGGATGGATGAGAGGATGGATGAATGGATGGATAGATGGATGGATTGATAGATGGGTGATGGATGGATGGACGGATGGATGGACAGATGGATAGATGGATGGATAAATGGGTGAATGGATAGACGGATGGATGGACAGATGGATGGATAGATGGATGGATGGATGATGGATGGATGGATGGATGGGTAGATGGATGGATAGATGCTTGGGTGGATGAGAGGATTGGTGGGTGGGTGGGTCTATGGATGGACGTATGGACAGACTGACGGACCGACAGTGAGATGGATGGATGAACGATACCATATCTTACTCATTTTCCGTGTGGATTAAACTGTGTCACTCACATCATTCCACAATTCACAAAAAACACTGAAAATTCACTGCCTTTAAAAAACAAAAACACCACCCACACAAATTAAATAAGTCCAGCATTTGTACAGACCATTGGTGACAGCTCTACTGTTAATGTTATACATATTAATACAGTGCAATATTTCATTTTCATCCTGTTCAGTGGATTCTTTTTGAAAGTTTCGAAATGTCTTTGCATTTCGTATGACCTGTCTCTCAGAAACGAGATCACATGTAAAGACAGCTATTTCTAAAATTTTGGGACCACTCAAGACACATGTCAGTAAGGATTAGGTTCGGGGTAAGAGTCAGTTTACGTGGGCTATAGAATTAGGTTCAGGAGTGAAACCGACCAAGGCTGGTGTTAGCGCCAGACTGGTGACACGCCGCCCGTAAATTTTGCTTCACAAATAATACAACACCGCCGTCTAGTCTATTATAGCGGGATAGATGTCTAGAGGCAAGGTGTTCGCCTCTCATGCCGAAGGTACCGGGTTCAATCCCGGCAGGCGCAGGCATATTGGTATTTTGGGATTTTTCTCATATTTTCCTGTCCCTGATCCTATGGGAGGTAGGATTGAGCACCTAGTCATCTCGGATAAGGACGAATCCTCGAACGGCCCGTGTGCACGCTGCGCGCGTTAAAGATACCTTGGCAGTTGGAAATCGAACAGAGCAGGCCGAACAGGCCAATGTCAGGGCAAAATTAAATAAAATGCATCCCTACCCCTCCCTCCCACCCCCCTTATCCCCCTCCCCCCCCAAAAAAAACAACAACAAAACAACCCCGCACTCTGGCAACGACGTGCCTGCTCCAGTTGTAACTGGGCTGCAATGACACTAAGGCAAATTTCCCAAATGGAATTAAAGAAGTCTACAAAATACAAAAAATACCCCCCCCCCCGGAAAAAAAAACACCTTTGGGTAAGGGGCTGGTGATACCTGCCTGCAAACAGGTTTATCGGTGTACTGTGTTTTTGTCCATTAAATAACCACTTTTGTCAGGATGACTGAGCAAAGCTGTCAGGTTTTGATGGAGAAGAGGCTGTGAAAAAAACAATGCAATTTAACGTCAGAGGAATGCAATGTAGAAGAAAAGCTGAAGAGATTCGGTG
>OZ007571.1:66495491-66520851 GCA_963931925.1 Onchidella celtica
GGGTTTAATATTTGAAGACATCCATCATTTTAAACAATCAGTTAAACACGCTAACGAGGAATCAATGCGTTGTTAATGACAATGGCAAACACATAAAAGAATTTTTTCTGTGAGTCAATGAATCAATGGAATAACGGGTTCAGTTGGGCGTTGAAACACACATTGAATCACAGGGTGGTCCAAATGCCTTTATGCATTTTTAATCTTTACAGACTACAACTGCGCATTAAATTTAACAGAACTACAAGTCTGTGAACAATAGATCAAATCCTTTCTTGATTTATTTTTGATATGCAACATTTGTCTCAATGCAGAAAACTGTAGATTTTCTTGAAAGAACAAATCTGCAGATTTAGATTTGTGAACGAAAGAAGAAGAAGAAGAAGCCTCAATGTGCAACTTATTAAAAGTAAAAATAAAAAAGACAGGAAAATCAAACAAGCTCAGATTCCAGTATTAATCTCTTGTAGATCTATCTGTAGAAAAATGTGAGTGTGCATGGGAAAACCCGGCATAAGTCGACAGAGCTGATGTTGAGAAAAACGGCCTTGAAGTGAAAATATGAGTCCGACACAAACTTCCAACTTGGCTGTTGTTTAGGGGACCGTGGCATGTTACAGGGTAAACTGTAGACGAGCAGTGAACACTACTCACTATGATCGCTATACCGGCTTAGTAATTAGACTACGGTCTCCTAACAAGATCCAAAAACTTCCGACTTGGCTGTTGTTTAGGGAACCGTGGCATGTTACAGGGTAAACTGTAGATGAGCAGCGAACACTACTCACTATGGTCTCTATAACTGCTTAGTTATTAGACTACGGTCTCCTAGCAGCAATCACTCCAATATTAATGGGTCAATTAGCTATTGCCACTTTTAGGATTAAATGCCGTTTTCTCAAAATCTTGTTTTAGGGTGGTCACTGACTTCAATTTATCAGAAATGTCTTATCTTTTATTATGTGTACAGAATTCAAAATGTCATGTTTGCGACTTACTGTGGGTTTTCTCATGCACACTCACAAAATTAACCAGTAAGCATTTCGCCAGCTTAGAATGACAAGGTTCTATTTCCACTTTTTGGCTGAACAGAGTTACACACTGCACACAACTTTTAAGGTCGTTCTCCATTGTGTGTTAAAGTGTCAATCGGATTCGGTGTGTAGTGTGTAAGTATTACTAAAAAAAAAAAATAGGTCGTATCTCTAAAAGTTATGAGCGCATGAAACTTCAATCATCAAGTTCTCGAAAGCTGATGGAAAGGAGTTAGAACGTTGTCATTCTAAGGAGACAGTTTATTCCCAGGATATACAAATCTGTGTCGTCCCCGAAAATGAACATTTCAGAAAGCAAGGAAATAATGAGGAAACAAAAGAGACTGAGTGGGGATTGGGGGTGGGGGGGTGGGGGTGGGATTGGGGGTGGGTCCATATACGGACATCCTCAAAGCGGAAGAGGAAGTGAGGGGGGGGGGATACAGAGGGAGCCAGAGACGAGAAATAAATCATATTGTGTGCTTAATAAAACTGGAAATGGCTGGCGAGACAGAAAAATTGAGCTCTCTGGTGAGATAATTGTCATGTCTGAACCGAAGGCTTTTGATAATAAAATTCCCGTTTCTCTAATTTCTCATTCATGTTTCTCTCATTTCTCATTCATGTTTTTCTCATTTCTCATTCACAACTTCATGCAAATGTGATGGAGGAATTGGGAAGAGGAAGAAGATTTGCTCGAATGTAAATCTAAAACTTCTCTTTTCTTTACTGTCTACACAAGAAAATTCAGTTGTAAACTGGAATGAACGGCAGAAACGTATTTTGACTGGTCTGAGAATAGGCAGCGCTAGACCCAATCGAACTACAGATTGATCGAAAAGGAATACTTTCAGAATTTGCTTTGACACAATTATCAGCGCTTCCAGAAAAGGTTTCCGTGTGATGTCCAATGGTTTGGGTGACAAACTGTGGCCCAGTAGTTTGTCAATGATGTAGCGAGTCGGGAATCATCTATGGGAAAATAGGGTCTGTATTTGTACAGAGGTGTTAGTTTCCCAGCTGACGTGAAATGCTGAGCTCTTGTCCTGAACGGGACTTGGTATTACTACTACTACCAAGTTACTACTACTGCCTCTGCTACAACTACTATTACTACTACTACTACTACTACTACTACTACTACTAATACTACTACTACAACTACTACTAATACTACTACTACTACTACTACTAATACTACTACTACTACTACTACTACTACTACTACTACTACTACTACTACTACTAATGATAATTATGAAGATCATTTACATAGTACACAATTCAAAACTTGCTTTCGACACTTTACATAAAGTCTTATTCTTTCCATCTGCAGCTCACCGCCCTCTCTCTCTCTCTCTCTCTGTCTCTCTCTATCTCTCTCTGTCTCTCTCTCTCTCTCTCAAGTACAATCTATTGCATACACATAGACTAGACACACACACACATACACACACACACACACACATAACATAGGTCTATAGAGATAAATGAGGCAGAAATTAAACAATCCAAAAATTTCTTTCGGCACTTTACATCTGCAACTCATTCCCCCTCTCTCTCTTTTCTCTCTTTTTCTATCACTCTCACACAATCTAGTGCATACACTCTTATGCTAGACATACATACAAACACACACACACATAACATAGGCATATAGGATAAATAAAGCAGAAATTAAACATTAAAACAGCAGAAATAAAATGAATTGAGAAGATAAATTATTGTTATTATTTTTGTTGCTGTTGTACATTCTCATGTTACTTTGCAGACTATGGATAACAACAACTTTCAGTGATACAATCGAAGATAACCAAATCATTGTTATAAATAATTACTAGCAAAGCTGCGAAGTCAAACCCACTGTAATAAAGACTATGAGGCATAAAACAGACCAAGGCTGGTGTAAGTGCCAGACTGGTCGTTCACCGCCAGTAAACTTTGCCTCACACTAGCACAATAGGCACTGCCCATACCGTGTCAGCCTTGATCTCTTTCGCCCCTTACTTCTTACCACGGGAGAAAATAAGATGAGAGTGTTTTCAAGCAAAATACAACAGCTAGTTCTTTTAGTTTTACCAGTTCGGGATTTAAAAAAGAAAAGAAATTCCTCCCCACGCAAGCCTACTTCCGTCCATCACAAGCGTAGAAAATGACAAACGAGCTTCACCACAGGCCCTCCATTATTTTAATTCTCAATAAGACCGCAAGCCACTTCAGGCGGAACTCTCAGACCTCTTTCAGATCCGCAGAGAGGCTTAAAACTAAGTCAGCTCACCCATCTGCATCGCAGTGTGTGCAAGTAGGAGGAGATTGAAAATGATGGAAGAAGTAGCTGACAAAGGGGTAAGAAAAAGTCCCCCTCTCCTCCCTCTACTCTCTCTCTCTCTATGTCAGGCAACAACTCCAACAACATCAGCAACAACAGCAACAACATCAGCAACAACAGCAACAACATCAGCAACAACATCAGCAACAACAGCAACAACATCAGCAACAACAGCAACAACATCAGCAACAACATCAGCAACAACATCAGCAACAACAGCAACAACATCAGCAACAACAGCAACAACATCAACAACATCAGCAACAACATCAGCAACAACAGCAACAACATCAACAACAACAGCAACAACATCAGCAACAACAGCAACAACATCAGCAACAACAGCAACAACAGCAACAACTTCAGCAACGACAGCAACAACGACAACAGTAACAACAATAACAACAATAATAATAATAGTAACAGCAACAACAACAACACAATATCAACAACAACAACAACAGCAACAACATGACGACGTCGACAACAAGAACAGCAACAACATCAATAACAACGCTGACTCCAAATTCCGTTCTATGACAATGGTTATTGCAATAAGGACAAAAAATTGACAGAATGAAAATGAATGGTTCTCGTAGATGATTTGATTTATAAACTCGCTGTCACCAAGAAATGTATCAATTTTCGAGACTGATTTTTAGGCTTACTGAATCCATTTCCATGGCATTATTATCGGATTTATCTAACTGATAACAAACACACAACAAAATAACATCAAGAATATAAAGTTATGTGGCTTTCTGTAACATGACCACTTATTAGTGCGCATATTACACTGCGTCTGTTCAAATGCAAGAATTAAAATTCATGTTCTGTACTACACCATACTCTTGGATAATGAATTAAACTTTATCCAGATTAATTTCTCTAACATGACTTCTTACTGATGCACATATACTGTGTGTGTTCAAACGCAAGAATCAAGACTCATATTCCGTGCTACACCACATTCTTGGATACGAATCAGACTTTATCCAAATTTAAAAAAAAAAAAAGAGGGAAAAAATACGCCCAAGGATATACAAAGAGCTGGACGTGATTGTTTTTTCCATTCCTCAGACACTCAAAGAAAATAGCCTCTGAGATTTCATGGGCAGACTTTTTGCCAGATTATTAAGACCACGACCCCTGGCATTTAAAATGTCATAAAGACACGTAGAAAAAAAGGAGTAGTATGTGAAGAGAGCTCAGAAATAGTATGGTAATGCACAGGAAAACAATAACGTAAAACATTTTTATCCCTGATATTTTGTTTCTTTGTTTGTTTGTTTTGTGTTTTGTTATTCAAGAACCGGCATCTTGAAATAGAAAATGAGGGAGTTCTTCATAAGATTGGAGCGATTTCGACACGAACATTGCTAGGCATCCTTCAGTCTCGGTAGACTATGGGGTTACGCTCTGTGTTTTTTTCTGGTACAGCATCTGGTGTGGCTGGCCAGTCTGATGCGGGAAGTATTATGAACATCATGACACTGGATATCGTCACATGTCTCTTATCACAAAGATCAGTTGGAGTTCTGGATTTGTTCCTGCTGACTATGCTTCTCAGATGAACAAGTCAAAAAG
This sequence comes from Onchidella celtica, assembly GCA_963931925.1. Lineage (NCBI taxonomy): Eukaryota > Metazoa > Mollusca > Gastropoda > Systellommatophora > Onchidiidae > Onchidella > Onchidella celtica. The sequence continues at coordinate 66,500,442 of OZ007571.1, forward strand.
ACTTGAAAGATCAGGCGTGGATATTATAAAAGAGGAAGCTTGGAACATGATAATTAGGAATAACTACCCATACAGCAGGAAAAACAAATATAATCGGGATAGATGTCTCGATATACCAGGATATTCGACTTAAAAACAACGCACTGGAGGCAGCGTAATTTGAAACACACAGAGAAAAGAGCTTAAGGATTTTAAAAACATCTTTGAGAATTCACACAGCCACAAGGCTTTGCTGTTTATACAATCATGAATAATGTGTAGTAAAGAAGAAGAGGTAGAGAGTTCGATGGAGATTGATACATTTATACATTAATGTTTGTAGGATGAGACAATGAGTTTCCGTTTTCTGTGTATGAAGGTATCAAGAAATGCTCTGAGGATTGTTTAATCTTCATTTTCTCTTGTAAGTGTAAGGTTTAATATGACAGTTTGAGTTTGAGTTGGATTTTACTGCCCGTCGGCACAATAACGGCCACTTTGAGCCCTTCGCGGTCAAACTTAGGTACCCTATTTATGGTTGGTAGTTGTCATGATCTCATTTTGGGATCCAGTGAGTAGTGTTAGGGTGATCCGACCCTTAGAATAAAAAGGTGGGATTTTATAGGTTAGTGGACTCACGCCCTAAGGCGGTGAGTTGTGTAAGCAATGCACGGACCACGTGAACCCGGCATGATTTCGGAAGGTGAGACAAGAAACTTTCACGGGGTTTGGCTGGAGATATATAAGCTTAAGTCGCCATTGTTTAAGCAGAGAACGGCTGTGGAAATCATTCGATCCAGTGAGGTTCCTCTCGGCTCGAGCTCCAGGGCCTGACAATAGGAGTCGAGCACAGACAGAATAGACACAAGTGAAGTCGAAGTGGAGTGACCGTGTCGTCATCCAGAGAATTGATAAACGCCTCGTCGCACTAGGCCAAAAGTGCGAACCGTGTCTTTTGGATCTACGCTCGTACTTGGCTACGAGCGTATAATGGTAGGCAATTCATAAGTCCACACAATAGAGACAGGAATTACTAGATCAGCCCAGTGACGAAGCTGAGTAGTAGGAAAGCCACCTGGCAATCCTCACAATAGAGACAGGATTAATACAGTGTAGAATGATAGTGTGTGTGGAAAGAAAGAAGTATTGAAGTCAGTCATAGAAAAATAATCTTTTGTAGACGTAGTACGTAGATATTGTATCTCATGTTATATTGAATGCCTTAGTTGTATCCCATGTGAGATTAGAACTTTTGAATTACAGTTAATAAGTTCAGCGACAAGCTGGAGTTCCCACTAGGGGGGGGCTTTGATGTAGCCACTAATTAAGACAGTCCTATTTATTGTATCTGCAATCCTATCTATTGTATCTGCAACCATATTTATTGTATTCTGCAATCCTATTTATTGTATCTGCAATCCGATCTATTGTATCTGCAACCATATTTATTGTATTCTGCAATCCTATCTATTGTATCTGAAACCATAATTATTGTATCTGCAATCATACCTATTGTATCCGTAGTAATAAAGTAGTATGGCCCTTCAGGCCTGATATATATATTCAACGAGTGTGTTATGAATTATTATGATTGTGCCTGGACGAGTGTGAGTGGCCTTTCGATTAGTCGAATGCGCTATTATCCCCAAGACCTTACTCACCTCGAACATTGACAGTAGTCAAGAGTTTGACCAACGTTAAATCTGTCAAGTAGAATTAAATAGTTCCATTACAATATTATTACACAGGTAAAATTCTCAAAAATTGTTTTGTACTGATTTGAAAAAAAGAATTTTATAAATATATGTGAACAAATGTTTTCAAATCAGGTTGTAGAGCCACAGACTATATTACTCTTGGGCCAAAAGCCATATCTCATAACATACAAAATGGAATTCATCGTTTCCATTGTTATCGAGCGTTGAGCATAACACCATAACGACAATGAAGATTCTATCTGAAAATAGAAAAAAACAAAAAAAACGATGCCCGACAAGTGCCGTGATCAATACGTGCCTTGGTGGAATCGCACAAACAGATAATCATTTTACACTTTCTGAGCACTGGCGGTTACGCGAGCATCAGTCTAGACTGTGCAGAAAAGCAAGTTCCAGCCCTTGTGATCAGTAACACGGTAAAGTAATTTTATAAATGAGTCATTTACGCGCATTACCAATGCGCCAATGTGGAAATGAATGGGACGAGGAGAAAAAAAAGCCGCTTTGGAAAATCTTGTTTTTTTTCCAAATTGGGAAGCTAATCCTGGAACATCACAGCCAATTCCTGTTAGCAAAATGCACACCCAAGAAATAATGGCATAAGCTGTGTCTGACCGGGCTTAGAAAATATAGGAAATTATGGTCTGCCACTAGCTGACTGTGCCACTCAAAGCTTAATATGATATCCCCTTATTCAGTTAACAACAACAACAAAAAACGATGGATAGATGCAGTCAACCACCTGGTATATCCAGCTAATAGGTCTACTGAAAATCCTGCCGCCACCATTGTCAATTCCTCAGTCAGTTGGTAGATTGGCGAAGGAGACACAGTAAACAACGCTCTTAAGTCAGACGCAGAGACTGGGACCAGGGAAGTGATAGAAACCCTTCAGAACTATCTATCGGCCAACGGCATTGTGGCTGTCAGGGGAGAAGAATCCTACACCGAAAATCATCAGGGCGAATGGTAGCGACGAATTTATAATAATGAGAGATACATAGGGGAAATCCACGAGGGGCTTTTCCGGTATAGGAACGCTGAAATCCCACAGGAAACCTACAGGACGCCTGTTCCATTATATTCGCACAGAAATTGATCAATACATCTCGTGGGCGCCATAGTTATAATTATTATCTGTGAGCTGTTATGAAGTCATAAGTATTGATTAAATGTTTGTATTCGTGTATTCGTTCGTAAGATTTTGCTGACCACGTCCAGAATCTGCCTCTCACTGTGATTGTTCTGTCAGGACAAATCTTTGTTAGACTGAGTTAAGGAATGTCCTTTTCAGTGACCGCATACTCTGTGTGTTTCAAAATATGATCATTTGAGACCTCAAAGCTCAGAACAGCCTTTGACGTTGAATAGTACAAAGGTTAAAATAGCAAAAGCAGACTGAAACACAGACTAATAAATTAACCAGACTGGATGATCCCATTGTGTGACGTCACAAAACAGCGAAAGGTCATGAACAATCCGCCATATTAGGTTTAAGGTAGCGACCGACGCTTCAGCATAGCTACAATTTTGAATGACACCATTTTGACGCGCCTACTGAACGCGGAAGTTTGGTTCCGCACCAAGAAATTAATACATGGACAACCAATCTTGACAAATGAAAAGAAATTTCTACTGCAGATAGAACTAGAATCGGAATTTCCCGAGCGGCGGCCATGTTGGTTATACAGTCGTCGCTCGGGAAATTCCGTAAAAAACGACACAGCCCGAAGCTCGTGTTTCCAGTCTGGTTAATTTATTAGTCTGTGGGCTGAAAAGCATGTATTTTCTTTGGATTTACATTGAAAACTTCTTTTTTACCAAATGATTCGATATTGTCTGTTGTCTAAAACTCAGAGAACGAGGCCTTATGAATGTGAAAGTGATAGTGATATGTGCCAATGTCACGTCTTTTCCTGGCTTTAGTTTAATGTTTTGGTTCCTAGACTCTCTGTATTATCCAAACCTTCTAATGAAACATGCTAAACCGACTTTTAAAAAATACAAACAGTACAAACAGTTACCATAACACAGTTAGAAATGGTTCCAATATTGGAGCACTGGGCGTGATTCAAATGTTAGAACTCTGGGAGTTTGAGGGTTCAGAGAAAAGGAAAAGAACCAAAAGCCTAAGGCTGCCCAACGAAAGAATTTCAGGCGGGAGGGAAAGAGGGAGGAGGGAGACTAACTTTGATGCTGAATCTCGAATTAGAGCCATCCGTCCTCGTAAAGTAACTCTGATGTAATCACTCCAATACCCCTCACTAATGACAGACCCGGCCTTTTTCGGTGATAACATTTGTTACGAAACATAGCCGAGCATCGATTTAACTTCCGAATGGTAATAAATACTCGGTGCGTATGGACAATGACAGTAATTTCATTATTCCGGCTTGTGGCATTATATAACACGAGGAATAATAATAATTCATTGGCGACATCATTCACCTGAAGTCACTGGTTTGGACTATTAGAGCAGTCAGTCGGTCGCTAGATATCTCAGAAATGATGTTGTTTTTTACGGAACAGGGCAAGATTTTATACTAATTATTTATTTTCAACCCTCAACAACAGATATACTGTGTGGGCGGATATTTCATTAGTTATGTGTGGCAGATATTTTCTTCATTACAGACAAACTGTTTTGTTGTGCCAAGGAGAAATAAGCAGATACATCCTTTGGTTGCGAACATCCCATAACCAATGCAGACATTCTTTGTAGGAATCACCATGCTATGATACTCCTGATACCAGTTGAAGGGAGCAAAAAAAAACAAAAAACATAGCACTTTACTACCGATGTCACACTGACCCATCTTCGGCTTTAACTGTTTTGAAATAATAAATGCTCTGTGTAACGTTGAGTGCTGTCGCCTTGACCCGGAAAAATGATTTGAGAATGCTCAGCCAACAATACTCCATGCACTTCAGCACACTCAAGTACACTTATGTTGAACACGTGTAGTGTTTCGCACAATTTAACAGCTTAGACATGATTTTTTATTCAAAAATATTTAGCCTCAAAAGTGTTCTTTAGAAAGTGCAAATAGGCAAACTCAACATCAGGTTACAGTCTCACAAATTAAAAAAAAAGTCCCTGGAGTTAATATGTGTAGCTTGAAATACGAGCCCAGACATTTCAAATAAATCCAACAGACAGTTTTCTAGAAAAATCGATGTTGGTGTCGCTCATTCTAAAAAAAACAACAACAAAAAACGCACTTATAATCTTAGAAATTTCATCTGTGAAATTGGCTGCAACACTACAGGCATTGTTCTTCATAGAATCCAAACAATGAAATTTGCTACTGGGACAAAACCAGCATCAGCCTCCGTATTATTCGCACACTTGAGATACATATTAAAGTCATAATATAACATTGAAGACTGGTGTCATGTGATAATCATATTTGACGAGTAACCCTTCAAAGGAATTGTTCAAATGAGGCCAGTGTGAGCTACAGTAATATTCCAGTTTTTTTGTTTTTTTTAAAAATGAAATTGTCTTTCTGTCTCACATTCTCACATTCACTGCCCATGAAATCCGGAAACATCCTTAAAATGTTCGTACACTCAGTGTCATGCATTGCCCTGACGTTGTCAAGAACAGATTTGATTCATAAATGTTTCCAATGAGTAAATTTTTGTGAGAGAGCAGTGAGTAATTTTTACAAACGTAATTATTGTGCGAGCCAGCATAACTTGGTCTCGTAAACAATTTGTTTTGAACAGTTTTTTTCCTAATAGATAGACAGAAGGTGTGGGGAAGGATAGACGGACAGCGTAGGTGTGCATGACTGAGCACTTTTTATATCTCGTGTTTTGAACTAGGTTTAGTAGAGAGGGAAGGGGTGAGTAGGAATTAAATGTTATTGAGACGTCTGTTGACGTACAGAAAATCCGTGATCCAGAGTAAAAGCTCGGGGTTTTGAACATGTTAAGAATTTATTGCTATAAAATTACATTTTATTGTCTTGAGTGATTCGACCTTTGATGTCGACCCAAGGTCGTTGCGTAGGGCTGTTACTTAAAATAACTCGGTTCGGCAGCTGAGCTAGAGGTGGTTGCACCAATCAAATGTATGAATCTGGACGGAAGGTCGAGACATAGCTTTAGTATTTAAACCCGTGCAGAGCTTAGATAGATGCCACATGTAGACAATCCATTTACGAGGTGGACGGCGATAGTCCTCAGCCAGATGAGAGACATAAGAGACGCAGTTGAGCAGTCCATATTGTGAGGAGCGCCATGAGTTAAAGCTCCAGAGCCTAAGCTACTTGGTTTGATATAAACCCACAGCGTTTACATCCAGCGCTCTCACTCCTAGTGAGGGCCTCATGGTGAGAGTCCATACTAATTTGTAATGATGAAAGTGAACCGTTCTACTTACTTTTGAAGACAGTTTCAGAGCTACCGCCAGACAACGCATGGTTGTACAAGCATTCTCCATGGCGTGTCTAGAGGAAATGTCCATATCATAACATGTCTCATTGAATTAATAGAATTTAAACTGTTATATCCGTCGCCACGTGCGCGGATTCTATTTGGCATATAACTCATATGACCTGCAAGTAGTTAGAGTGAATAAGTTAGTCTTTATAGAAAGCTGTAGTTTCATTAGTTAGATTCAGTTGCCTTTGAATTGATATTTATATTTATAATTATATTTGTTACATTAATTCCTGTAATTAAACTGCCCTACAGTTCTGCTAAAAATCAAAGCAATTGATTTATTTAGTTTTTAGAGTGCAAGTATTTTTTTTGTGTGTTCGTCGATTGTGGGAGCGGACCTCGAAAGAGTGTCAGTCGAATTATCCCCATCTAACCCACATCGCGACAGACGTGCCTTCACTGAACGGCGAGGAAGTCAGTCAGTCCATTCGATAACGATTATTTATGGATGAAAGAACATTCTTGATTTCCAGGACATTCAACCCGATCGCAACATTAATTCTCGTTTGTGGCAACTCCACTTTCTGCACAGTTGGGAAATTCGACATTGTACGTTTGCGGCTTTAGTATTATGACAGGGTGTTAGAATAAATCAGAACTGCGAAACAGCTTGGTAAGTGCCACGAGGCATTTTAAACAAATGCCAAAGTGTGTAAATGCTATAATTCTTCTACATACTAAAAGATTTCCAGTTTTTCAGACAATGGAAATGGAACATACAAGAAATAAAGTCGCCCGATGCACCGTGTGAGGGCATCACAACAGCACCCCCCCCCTCTCCAACAACGCGTACAACAGTTCCGGGAATAATACACACACAACAGTACAAACCAATAATGATATGAACACCATTACAACCTGGTTATGTAGAACAAAACCAACCCAGCTCTTAAGGACATTCCCTACAGCGGCACAAATTGGAAAGGGATCCAAGGCCTTAATTTTTTATACTGTAACATACCTAATAAATCAGCATTTTTCCTCAACATGGAAATCGATTGAAACGTTCAATTTCTGTGCTCAGATTACTTCCTGGCGTGAAGCTCATCTATCATGTAGGAATCTGAGAAGTTTGAAAAAAAAAAATAGCAGAAAAAGCGAGATGCTGTTACTATCATATCAGAGATATCCATAGTGAAGTCTTGTCATATGAGCCAATCACTTAGTACCCTTTTACGAGATCTATAGACACCGGTCACAATCATTCACACACACGCGCGCCCATCCACAATTAATATAAACACATGCCCAAGTTAAAGAGCTGAATTAAAATTTTAAAAGTCACTGACAGAGACTTTCAATAAACAAGAGAGCGTAGGTATGGGAGATTTCCAGGGGACGAAGACTCCCTCTGAACAAATCGTTGTCCAATCCACATACTGGCGAATGTGACAATTTTCTCATTTTACCAGAGAACGTTTCAAAGTTTCGGTCTCATTTCTCTTTATTTTTTGGATGTGGTGAAATGTCTCTGCTTGCAGGTACATGCACGAAAGGTAGTATTTTTGGCGTAGAAATATTAGAATTGCCAAAACCAAACGAAAAAAAAGCAAACAAAAAAACTATTAAATTTGACTATCGAATAAATAGTATACAGGAGTGAATGAGTGAGTGAGTGAGTGAGGAGTGAGGGAGTGAGTGGGTGACTGAGTGAGGGAGGGAGTGAGTGAGTGAGTCAGTGAGTGAGTCAGTGAGTTTAGTGATTGAGTGAGTGAGTGAGCGAATGGGTGAGTGAGTGAGTGAATGAGTGAGTGAGTGAGTGAGTGAGCTAGTGAGTAAGTGAATGAGTGAGTGAGTGAGCTAGAGAGTGAGTGAGTGAATGAGTGAGTGGGTGAGTGAGTGAATGAGTGAGTAAGTGAGTGAGTGAGTGAGCTAGTGAGTAAGTGAATAAGTGAGTGATTGAGTGAGTGAATGAGTGAGTGAGTGAGTAAGTGAGTGAGTGAATGAGTGAGTGAGTGAATGAGTGAGTGAATGGGTGAGTGAGTGAGTGAGTGAGTGAGTGTGTGTGTGTGAATCTTTTACTATGGGTTTGTTAATTTCCTTTTTTGTTGTTCTTGTTGTTAGTTTTGGCTTGCTCTATATGCGGGATCTTTGTTTCATTTCAAAGAATCGCCGTTGTTCTGGTAAGATGGATCATGCTTTGAAATTAACTGCAAGATACCATTTCTCCTGGCTATATCGATTGCAGATCTTTATTTAAGGAGGCTCGCTAGCTCCCCGTGGCATTTCCACCTCAATCTCCTTGTTTGTTTTTTGCTTGTTTCGTTATTGTTAATGTTTTTCTCCTTGTCCACCCCTTCGTAGCCCCCAGAAGGGCTCCCTAGTGGCCAAGACCCAGCACTAACGGTAGCGTAGTTATGTATTGTGTCTTGGCTAGTGGGCTGCCTTCATCCTGGTCTTGGTCTTGGTCTTCCCGTTTTCTTTCTTTCTGCCCCTTTGCTTTTGTTGTGTTCCCCGTAGAGTGACGCCGTAGCAAAGACGGAGAGGAGGGTGTGACTTGATAGTATTGAACATCATTATTTACCCAGAGCTGTAATATAATCTTTCAATTTTTCTTGCCATGACAATTGTTGGTAATGATGTAGGAAATGCCATACAAAATGAATGGGGAAACAAAACGAGAGTATCTAGTTTATTAATTATATGGACAACAACCTGCTTCTGCCCCTCCCGCCCCGTTTACCGTCTCCCCCTCTCTTTCTTTCCATATCCATTCTCCTCCCCTGCCCCCCCCCCTCCCCCCACCCCCTGCGTGTCCCAGATCAATTCAATGAAGCCGGATCTGCCCATATTGTACAGTCTCCCATGCATATTCTTTCACGCTGTTCCACGCGCACAGAATTGAACGCTATTGAAAAACAGTCGGTCAGACATTAAATAGCTCTGGGACAAATGTTAAACAACAACAACAACAAAAAAGCTCTTTGTGTATGAGTTTTGAGTTTCAGAGAAAGCATGTCGAAACCATAACGGTCACATTATGTTATGAAAAAGCAAGACGAAAGAATAGAACAGATTGACAGGACCAGAGAGAAACCCTACCAGAAACATCCACTACCCACCAGCTAAAAAACAAGTGAGAAACGGAGGGAGAGACGGGCCGTTTGCAGTCAAAATCTACCCAAATACGGATCGATTATGTAAACTTTTTGTGGCCAAATTTCATGCATTTCGATTCGACGGCTCGGGAGATTAGCTGGACTGGATGCCGAGAAAAAGTCAGAAATATAATAATATATCAGATCTGGCAAACGATGTCATCAACTGATGCAAATGCGTTTCCATGGCTCACTATCTGCTGGTTGCTATTTTTGGACTCCACACACGTTGTACTCAACAGGAACTCTATACAAGCGGATTAAATGATCGATTGGCGGTTGGCAGGTATTTCCGTGTGGGATTGGTTTGTTGTGCTCCCACCTCCGCATCCAAGTCTTATCCTCACCTCCCCGTGTTATACTTTCTGTCTTCTTCAGACCTCTCTGTCTGTAGGTTTGTATGTTTGTTTGTCGGCCTCTCTCTCGCTCTCTCCTCTCCCTGCCCTCCTTTCATACTATCACTGTGTCTCTCTCTCTATCTGTCTGTGTGTCTTTGAGAGTCTGTGTATCTGTGTGTGTGTCTCTTTCTCTCTTATCTCCACAAATTTCTTTCGGGTGGGAGAATTTTCCTATCTATTTTCCTATACATTCTTCGAGACATAAAATTAGTTGATTTTTTTTTTTTTTATGTTGAGCACACAAATCCCCTACTGTGACATACCTAGACATGGTGGAATTGATGATCTAAATGGATCTCATGAATAGTAAGGATGGTCGCTGTGGTAGGTTTAACACCTAATAGATCCCCATGCGTCAATCACTGGCAGATTTTCTCGCCTGACGTAGACACAAACCGGCTTAATTGAATGCTGCTGGGAGCCCCGTGCGTGAGCTACAGCTTGCCAAGCTTATGACGACCTTAGTCGTTGTTTGTTCTATCTCCATTTTTCTGAAAAACTGAAGATCTTTTAGTTTATAGAAGAGATATTACAAATGCACACTTTGACGCTTGGTTAAAATACGTTGTGGTACATATCAAGCTGTTTCACAGTTCCAGTATATTCCAACTCCCTATCATAATACTAAAGCCACAAATATCGAGTTTCTCAGTTGTGCAAAAAGTGGAACTGAAACAAACAAGAACTAAGGTGGAGTTATGATTGTCGGCTGACGAAAAAATTCTATAATTAGACATGAGAAATAACGAAATCTGTAGAAAATTTTATCAGGTATTTGCCATATTGTTGTATGTGCATTTTTACCTTTTCGAGAAAATAAGGCTTGAAGTTTAGTCGGCAAAAGGGCTAAAACGCATAAAACATTACATCACAAACATACATCTTGAAAAGTTTTTTTACCTATTTGAATGATACTTATGTACAATGAAATTAGGACTGAGAGAACCAGTTTCATGACAAAACCTCAAAATCGGCAAAATGTCGCATACAACAATATGGCGCGTACCCCTCGATATATTCCAAGACTCTCTGATATTACTCTCCGAGTACAAGCCCTGACTCATGCAAAATATTCCGGTGCAGTTCCACGAGACATTATAGCAATAAATTACATGTCTGCCCTGGAAGGACGAGGGCTGTAGTGCATATCCAAGACGTAACGTCTGGAGATGAAACTTGCTCTGGGTTTTTTCAATCGAGTTCTCTAGAGATCCACGTTTTGGTTGTTGTTGCCAAAAAAGTTGCAGCTTACTTTCGAAATAACAATAGAGACAGTCGTGGAGAGAATAAACTTGAAAGGTAAACCGACCCAGCAGCTTACCCCTGTGTCAATTTGTCGTAGACGGATTGATCTCAAATTTGTTCATAGGAATGGCATCGTTCTGTCGTAGGTCCGCTGGCTACGACATCTAATCTTATGAAACTTCCGGAATCTAATACAAATCTGCGTGGGACTGACGTAAGGATGCTAGCTGGGAAAGTTTCTCAATTTAATTATTCTTCAAGTATAAAATATACAAAATGAGCCGAAATGCCAACTCAAGGCATCATTCTGAATGCTTTTGTCCCACTGTGAGTTGTCACATGATTATAGATACTGAGTTATGTTATGGCTAACGTAAACAACAAATGTCGAAATATTCAGTACCGTGTCTTAAGGCATTCATCTGACTAGACCAGATATCTAACTTTTAGGCTGGTCTCACACTGAGACAAGTGTCGACCTTAGTTCTTGTTTGTTATATCTCCATTTTCTGAAAAACTGGAGATCTTTCAGCATGTAGAAGAGATATAACAAATGCAGACTTTGAAACTCGTTTAAAATGCGTTGTGCATGTGGCACTTATCATGCTGTCTCACAGTTCCGATTTATTCAAACTCCTCAAAAGAATACTAAAGCCACAAAGCGTTTAATACCGAATTTCTCAGTTGTGCAAAACGTGGAGTTGGAACAAACAATAACAACTAAGGTCACAAAGTCTCTTTTGTCTCGGATTTCGTATGAGATCGGTCTGTGCAGTTAAATCGAATCTCGGGCATTAGCAAGCCCGAAACAAATTTGCATCACTCAAGTAGTTCGGGCTCGGCAAATCTGTCTTGACTCAGCTGGCGGACAGAGAGACCTCGGGTACTGGGGTTAAAACAGAGGCAAACAAAAAACAAAAACGGTGCAACGTCAGGCTTTCTCGTGGTAAGCTGGACAAAAGAGATGATCATGTCTATGAAATACAAGATATGGAGAAATCTAAAGATTGAAACATGTCGATTCTTGGGAGATTCTGCGAGACTCCATGTTTCTGCAGTGCTTTCCCCAGGTTGCAAAAACAACAACAACAACAACAACAACAACAACAACAACAACAACACTTCAGTATAAAGTCTGGATATTCAGAGACCTGGTGTAAGAAGATTATAAAGAGTTACCTGACCATAATATTATTTCGCAACCTCAATTCTTGGTCGCTCCAACTCCACTTATTGCTCAACTGAGAAATTCGACTTTAAACTGTTGCATCTGCCGTTATAAGGAGTTATAATAAATTGGAACTGTGAAACAGGTTGATAAGTGCCATAACGCATTTTAAACAAGTGTCAGAGTGTGTATTTATTTTACCTCTTGTACATACTAAAAAATCTCCAGTTTTCCAGAAAGTGGAGCTAGAACAAACAAAAACTATGGTTCCCATTTTACTAACACAGTGAAATTTCAAAGTAAATAAAATATAATATATAATATGCTATTTGTATTTTTTTTTCAACTTAATGAACTGTGCCTCGTTGTAATAACATTAAAAATGAGCCCAAATGCACATGCAAAGCTGAAATATAACTGTGTTTTGGTTGTAATATAACTGTGTTTTGGTTGTAATATAACTGTGTTTTGGTTGTAATATAACTGTGTTTTGGTTGTAATATAACTGTGTTTTGGTTGTAATATAACTGTGTTTTGGTTGTAATATAACTGTGTTTTGGTTGTAATATAACTGTGTTTTGGTTGTAATATAACTGTGTTTTGGTTGTAATATAACTGTGTTTTGGTTGTAATATAACTGTGTTGAATAAAATACTATGATCAAGTAACGTTCGGCCCACCCCGTAGTTTATTATGTCTATTTCTGTCGTAGCAGTGATGAGAAAGATCAGCATGAGCAAATTGTCTAGTATATCATTACTCTCATAATGAGTTGCACTTTACTGTAAGATACTGACGGAGCATCAAATCTGACTGCACCTGATAAAAGGATTGATAAGTTATGATAACAAGCCCTTTAATATCCCATGAGGGAAATCTTTTTCGCATAGTGTTTAAGAGCACATACGTGGTGCACAGATCTTACGCATCATTACACAAACAAATATCCCAACTCAGTAAACTCAATAACAGGCATACATGAAGTGACATGGGAAGGAACCTTAATGAAATATGGCACCCATCTAGCTAAAATGTCTTATTGAGGCGTATTGCTGAGGGCAAAAACGGCCTTCTGTATCTTTCTATATTAACTATTAGATACTTTATGCATAATTATTAAGTCTTCTTTGATTTTTATAACTTCTCTCAGTACATAAGGCCGCTTTCCATGAGCGTACTTTTCTTTATGAAGTATTTTCTTTCCCGGATGCGTCTAGCCTAAGTAGTGCGTACTTATCATTTCCATTATGTGCTTTCCTACATGTCCCATGGAAAGGAAGACATTCAAATACATGTTGTAGGATAAGCATTTTAAAACTACGCACGCCTTCTGCGGCGGCAGTTCCGGTCCATAATACGTCCACAAAACGCATTAAAACTATGGGCCATGGAAAGGGGCCTTAATGCGTTCACAAGTTTTTGGCCAGAAGAAAACGAATACACACATTATTATATCTGGCCCACGAAATCGGTTGAACTTCATTTATGCCTTTGAAAACGCACTGAAAATTACAAACGTCATCATACTTCCTATACTTGAAACTTAAAAATGTCAACAAACTTCTTGCACTGAAAATAAAAAAAATATCATCATGCTTCTTAGGCATAGATCTAAAAGCGTGATGAAACGCACACAAATCAGATTAATAGAACGTAAATTCCAGACTGATATGATTAATTTTGTTTGTTGATGCATTAACTCTGCGGGGAAGGCTTGGACCAACAGTAGCGATGGCCATTTATAAACACGTTAAGAGAGAAAACAAAATCACCATCATAGCATCAAAAGGAATGTTAAAGTGTGCGTGTGTTGGGGGGAGGGGGGTAGGGGGTTGATGAAGAGAAAGTTAAAATTTAACCAGCCATTACACTGAAATACAAAATAGATGACGCCTTAGTACACTGCTATCATCGATCTATCTGTCTATCCATCCATCCATCCATCCATCCATCCATCCATCCATCCATCCATCCATCCATCCATCCATCCATCCATCCATCCATCCATCCATCCATCCATCCATCCATCCATCCATCCATCCATCCATCCATCCATCCATCTATCTATCTATCTATCTATCTATCTATCTATCTATCTATCTATCTATCTATCTATCTATCTATCTATCTATCTATCTATCTATCTATCTATCTACCTGAAAGAAAATACGACTTAAAGCTGAATGAAAGTCTTTTGAATTGGTCCGTCTTTCAGCTAGCATCAAATTGGCATTGTGTATTTTAATAGTTAGGGAGAAATAAGAATTTTAATATAAGCACTGGCCACAAATTAATCATCGAAAATTGGTCATGAAAGAAGGTGTCTAGTTAATGGCTACGTAACAGACACAAAACAGTACATAAAAAGTAGTCAGCAATACTAATTATTAATACATTAGGTAAACAGTACTGTCTGGCTTTCTCTGAAAAATTTGCCTTGACTGAGAATATTAAGACTTCCTTCCGCATAACTTCACTCACATTTTTCATGTAAGACTTCATAAGTTTATAAATCATCGCGCCTAAATGTGTCGGCTGATCCAGGCACTTCATCAATGAGTTCAGCATCACATTTTGATTCACAGATTTGTCAAACACGGCCATTTCTTATTTCATAAAAGTTGCTGCGATTTGTGAAGAGCTTTTTCCTCGACATTTGGCTTTTCGTGTCAAATTTCTTATAAGAGGTGACAGTTGAGGGCCTGTTCTTTTCCGCATTTTCTTCGAATCTTCAGCTTATTTACAGTAAGCAAAAATGGGGGCATGTAAAAATATGTACGCAGAAAAAGCGTTTGAAAAAGTGAATTCCAGAAATAATTTTCAATTCTTAGGCAGTTTGCCTAATGGTAGAAGTCGAGTAACCCATGCTAGAGATTTTCAGGCCTCTTATCTGGCGATGACTCATATCTATCTATCTATCTATCTATCTATCTATCTATCTATCTATCTATCTATCTATCTATCTATCTATCTATCTATCTATCTATCTATCTATCTATCTATCTATCTATCTATCTATCTATCTATCTATCTATCTATCTATCTATCTATCTATCTATCTATCTATCTATCTATATTATCTCTGTCTATCTGTCTGTCTGCCTTTATCGCTCCCCCCGTCCATCCATCCATCTATCTATCTATCTATCTATCTATCTATCTATCTATCTATCTATCTATCTATCTATCTATCTATCTATCTATCTATCTATCTATCTATCTATCTATCTATCTACCTAGCGATTTCGTAATCTTTGTTTTCTTTTTTGCTGTATGGGCTCCTCACATACAGACAGACGAAAATCCACACACACGGGGTGTTTACTCATTGTCCATTTTGGAGTTACTCCAAAAAAGTTATATCGTATAAGGTTACTCCATTCACTATAAGGCAGGTCTATAAAAATCCACTTACCATTTCAGAACAAATTCCTCTGGTCCCCAAACACATCCATATTCAACAGCAGCTATAGGCACACAGAAACGTTTCCCTCCAGCTCAAGACGCCAACGCACTCAGTTGGACGTCAGCTGGGACCAGTTTTGTGATGCTGAGGCTGAATCAACAATAACCGCAGTTCGACGACGACAACAACAGGGCAGCCACCCCCACGCCACTGCCATACAGATTTTTTTCCCCCCGTCTGTTCAGTAGAACCCGCTGGAACTGTGACGTCAGGTGATGAAACTGTCACTGTCACGCAAACCCAGGGAAATATTTCTCATTCGAAACTAGTGTTTGTGATAATGAAAGTTAGAATCCACAGCTGTTTTCTATACGCTCAATTTTTGTTTTATATTTTTGCACTTCTTTGGAGGGGCAAGAGATATTTGAAAGTGTGGGGGATTTCTACAGAGCTTTGATGTGCATTTTCGTCGGTAATGCTCGCCTGTGCGAGAGGTGAGTGGGCTGACGCAGTCCTCACCCCGCAGGGCAAGAGAGAACGCGCGCAGTCACAGCGGAGTCGTGGCCAGAATGGTATTGATCTTCTCCCCCATTCTCTTCGGTTCTTCGACTTCCTCCAGAGTAGCGGACCCTTGTGTGGCTCTTCTGTATGGACAAAGTATTGATACGTCTCGCGGTACATTTGCAGAATCGCAAACAAGACGCAGAGAGAAAGAAAGAAAGAAAGAAAGAAAAAAGGTGTAGGTAGTGGCGGAGGTTGGGAGTGGGGGGAGGGGGGAGTTCCTTTCCATCTCTGTCACCCCTCAGGGTGAATCTCCAGATCGAAGACAGTTTCTTCTTCTTAAGGCAAATGTCAATCGACAGAAGATCCTTCTGAGACAAATTGTGCTGGTTTTTAGAGTCAGCAATTTTTGGATGGAATCCACTTCATTTCGTCGAAGGTGAAAACGATGAGCAACATTTTTTTTTCTTTTAACATCAAATAATTAAGGTCGAGAGTGAGGGAAAAAGAGGGAAGAGGGAAGAGATGGAACAAACTGGAGGAAGGAAAAACAAAAGGCGAAAATCTATCGGTGGATGCTTCAAGCTACGATACAATGACGGGAGAGCTGCAATCGGCAAAATCTAAATTTCAGTGTACTTGCATGTTGTTAAACATTCTATGCTTTTTTTAAATATTTGTTTACTTGTCTGTCCTGTTACATATTTTTTTTGTCCTGTAGAAGGTCATTTGACGAAGAACGATTGGTTTGTCTTTCCTTTTCCCTCGCATTTTATCGTATCGTTCCTCTATTATTTCCTACGCGAGGCTTTGCTACATACAACTTTTTCTTTTCTGCCACAATTAGAATTTGCTTCAAGCCTTTCTGCTATCCCACAGATTTTCTGTTTTCTTAATACTATTTTGTCAGATACCAGGTACTGCACTGCATTTTTGTTGCTGTTGCTGTTGTTGTTGTTGTTTGTTGCTGTTGTTCTATAGACGTGGATCTGCCTAAACGTGCCTTTTTCATTTGTGCATAGTCAACTTCCTTATGCTGGTGGAGCACTGAGGTACGTCTGTTTTTCGCTTGTTTTGACTCTCTCGTTCCGCCAGCTGACCCAAGGCAGTTTCGACGGGCCCCAGAGTGAAACATCGTTTCGAACTCCCCAGTGGGCAAGGTCATATAGTTCACATCTCACACGAAAACCGAGACGAAACAGAATTGATTCAGTGGGCCACCAGCCTTTAAGTTCCATGAACAACACGGAAAGGATTATCACATCAAACCGTACCGTTACTCAAACCCTTTAATCTATGCAATGTCTTTGTACGGATATCTCTGCCACAGAAATAAAATGCTGGAGTAAAAATTTTGGGGGAAAGAGGACCAATACTTACAACAGGAGACATACTGTAAGTTCACCAAGCTACAGATTCTGTGCGTTTTGTGCTACAGTAAATGACGCAAAATGCCAATTGTTCTCTTTGAACGTGCTTTTATGCTCAGGTCCTTGCCAGGGCATCTCTTGCAGTTCTAAGTGATATTGGAATGATATTCCTGTCTCCCATACACCTCTTTGAAAACGACAATGATATTTATTTTTTCATTATTTCTCTGTGTTGTCGCTGAAATATGCTGGAATCTCCATGTGAAAGAGCCACGCTTTGCTGATGTTGTGGTGTGTTGTTTTTTTTTCGGGGGGGGGGGAGGTGAGGGGGAACGTGGGGCGCGGAGTGGATGGAGAGGCGAGAGAAGACATGAAATACTGGTTTTCTACATTATTTTTTTTTCGTTTTTTTTCTTCATTTCGTACTTTCAGTTTCTTACTATACGTGTCTGTGTGTAGAATGTAGCCTAATGCATACGAATGTATATTTATATTTGTATTTTCCTGATTTTTGTACGCTTAAAGCTGTGTTTTCATAATGCAGGGAAATGGAAACGCAACGGACACGTCAAAAATCCACCAAGAAGTAAAAGAACGATTATTTCCAAGTGTACGGAGATGGCGTTTCAGTACAAGTGAAAACATTCCTTCTATTTCACTACTTGAAGGGGTTTTGACGTTTCGGATGCCTTTTCCGTTTCTGTACACATGAAAATCCAGTTTAAAGCTATTTCTTTCAGCAACTGGTTATAAACTCAGCCTATGTTGGTTTCCTGCCGTTTCTCTTTGTAACTCATACCTATCGTTGTTTTGGCGTTTGGTATGCTGACGTTAATGGTAACGAAACTGATTTGGGTCCTTTCACAAAACTGGAGGTTTAGCTAGGTACAACACAGGGGCTGAATGTTTTGATGAGACTGGCGCTTATTCTTTTAGAGATTCAATGTTCGAAGGCTCATTCATTTGCGTAAACGTGCAGTGTTTAGGATAAGCAAAAATTATTGCACATTTCTTCTTCTTCTTCTTATCCGTGGCGTTCCCCGGGGACGTTGCCGATCATGCGCTGCCATTCACATCTGTTCTCTGCCTTGCGGACAAAAGCGCTCTTTGTGGTCTCATCACTGGTGGATTTGCGGAGACTTGTGACAAAGGTGGTTCTCTGCTTTCCTCGTGTTCGTTTGAATTCGATGGTGCCGCTGTCTGCTAGCCTCTCAAGGGTGTTGTATCTATATATATTTTTATATGTTCAAAAATCTGATTTGTTTTTTTTTTTTGATTGTTTGTAATAAACTTCTCTCTTTGATTACCATTTCGAGAACTTCTTCATTTGATGTTTTGGCAGTCCATCGGACATTTAGATATGCTAATATACTGCACAGTTTCTCAACATAATATTTTGCTGAAGTGCTAAATTAAGTGTGCCTGAAATATTAAACAGTGTCAGCATTTATATGCTTAAGTCGATGTGAACCTGCATGATCAACAGACTGGAAACGACATAATGGTATTACTT
This sequence comes from Onchidella celtica, assembly GCA_963931925.1. Classification (NCBI taxonomy): domain Eukaryota; kingdom Metazoa; phylum Mollusca; class Gastropoda; order Systellommatophora; family Onchidiidae; genus Onchidella; species Onchidella celtica. The sequence continues at coordinate 66,519,290 of OZ007571.1, forward strand.
TGGAAATGCAATATAGCTGACCTCGATTGTAGAATGCAGCATCGCCACCGCCGTACATGCGCTTCGAATAACAATATTGAGAAACTATGCTGAAGGCCAAGACAAAACATTGATCGTGCTCATTATGATGAAGACTGCACTGGCATTAGCTACAGTATTTGACTAAATGTCATTTTATTTTATTTTAAAATTTCACAAACTTTGATTTTTCAATACATTTTTATTGCAGTGGTTACCATACTTCAGAGCTCACTTCATGCCACTCCTCCAGGCCACTCGCCTTGCTGCTGACAGACAACTGTGTCTCCCCGCGACGGCCACCGGTAAAGCAGAAGGAAAAAGTAAAAGTAAAGTAAAGTAAAGTAAGTAAGTGACCATACTATCTTAAAAGTCTTTCTCTCTCCATCTGTCTATCAGTCTGCCCGTCTGTATGTGTGTCAGTCTGTCTGTCTGTCTGTCTGTCTGTCTGTCTGTCTCTCTCTCTCTCTCTCTCTCTCTCTCTCTCTCTCCTCTCTCTCTCTCTCTCTCTCTCTCTCTCTCTCTCTCTCTCTCTCTCTCTCTCTCTCTCTCTCTCTCTCTTACTTCATCTCATCTCTTTAATTTTGCAGACAACACACCCTTAATAAACAATTAGAAGATGCAGCAGTGAAACACTCAGCTTCAGGTGCTCAATGTACAGGATGAGTCGGCTCCATCTCACCCGCGATAATGTTATCGTAATCGATCTGACCATTACGTTCATTGACCGAAAACCTTGTCAACCAGAACTACGTGGAGATACCGGAAATTGCCATTCTGGCATATTACATGAGAGTCACCTGGTCCAAATGTCATAATGTTATTTGTGGACGGCTAAATTACTGGTTATGTGTCAGACGGGCATGAATCATGTATGAGCTGTTAATGGTCACGCTCGTGCACACCACTTTGTTTGATGAGAGTTGTTGAGCTCTGTGTATTCACAGCTGGACGAATCATTCTGAACATTTTGTTTTAACTGATTCACTTCATTAGCCGCTCTGAGCGCTTCGTAAGAAAACCACCCAGTGCAAATAACACATGAAAATTTAATCAAACGTTTATGATTTATATATATTTTTCTTTTCAGTTTCTAATTATCTGTTATATTTTTCGCTTTTCTTGTTAAGCCTTCGGATCAGCTGCACCAGATGATCGCTGAATCTCAGAGTGGGCAGTGTGCGGGTCTGCTTACTCTTTAGCGTCCAGTGAACCATAATCATTTGCAGCACGTAACATAATCTAGTTTTTTTATTTGTTTATACCATTAATAATTTATCACTAACGGAGTTTTCGTGATGTATTTTGACACTTTGGCATTTTCACTGACTAGTTTAAAATAGATTTGTCTGCTTCATACGTTTTGAATTAGGCTTTCTACGGCTTTTAGACCTAGGTGTTAGAGGGTTAAGAAAATTACCTGGTAATGAGTCAGTGAAAGTAATCATTTAATCCTTTGTCTCATTCTCAGATGCAGCTGATGGGGGCTCGGATGCCTGAGACTCTAGACTAGACTTTTCAAAACAAGAATGATGAGCTTGTTA
>OZ007571.1:66521051-66623551 GCA_963931925.1 Onchidella celtica
GATTTCTGATTAGCCATTCCCTAGCTCAAGATAAAACTAAATAAATACAAAAGAAAATAAATTAATTAATAAATAAATAAGTAAATAAATGAATAAAAAAGAAATAAAGAAATAATAATAAATGCATAAATAAATAAATAAAATAAGTAACACATTATATAAATATCACAATGCTTCCACAGTAAAAAATGTAGATTAAAAATAAACATTTGTATACACTTTTACAACAATCCTCCAACACAAAATAAAATTGGATTTCTGTTTGATTTTCTCTGCTCACAAACGACGACATAAAGACAGCAGAGATGGTCTTAAACATAATAATCAAACTTACACGATGATACCAAAAGCATACAAATAGTAAATACAATTATTATCATTTTGTTACGGCTGTAATTTTAACTTGCACATTATAACAAGGGTACATTTACACAGCAGCTACACAGTCATACTGTTTCTGAGATAACCGGGAATTGGAATTTGGGATAGTTGCGTTCTTTCACAAGCGCTGAACAGCAAAATCATGGTATTATTATTACTATAGTAGTTGAACCTCTAACTCAGATGTGATTTGTAAAGTTGGGTTTCTACCACCAAAGTGCAAATTGAGGCGCCGAACGAAATTTCCTGTCATACTTTTGTTTTAAGTTCTACTGAATGCGTCTATTTTCCGGCTCAAAATGTCTGAACACGTTCTTCTGTTCAACCCAGTTGTGGCTCAAAATCAGTGAAAGTATTAAATATATGTCGAGCTTCAAGACCTTTTAAAATATGCCCACGTACACCTTTATATAGAAATATTATATAGAATCTTTGTGTAGAATTTAAGGCTCAGTGGTTGAAAGCCTTTCATGATAACATTGGAGGCCTTACTTCATTTATAATATAATTACTATTACTGTTATTTTGTACAGCATATAATGATTTTTTTTGTCTATGAAGAACTGAAAATTGTGAGAAAATAATGTTTGTTGTGTGTGCCAAAGATGTTAGCATGAAGTAATAACCACACACAAGACGCGTAGTTTGTGCAATGAATCGGTAGATGTAAATATTACAAATGTTAAGCTTTTCATTTGGGCACATCTAGACTGACTTTCTGTTTTATGACATAACAATACCATAACTTTCCTGTTCCAGATTTGACTAGTGTGTACGCATAAACGTGATTAAATTATTTGTATTTTTGTGTGTTTTGTTTAAAGATATAAATTATGATGGACTGCAAAAACATTAGTGCAGAAAATTAAACCACACGCACGACAAGAGACTGACTTAGACTAGCTCAACATTTCACTCCAAGCGTGTATGGAGTTTACACAGTTCTGTTGATTAAAGCCATATTATGATAGTTTTTAACGAGGAAGCCATCCCATAATGCAGTATATTAGAGGCTCCTCTTTCATATTTTCCAAAACCAAATCTGAATTTTTTTTCTCTGCATCATTATTTCAATGCTAATCAACGTGAAACTCATCACCTTTCACAGCGAGTTAATTTGGTTTGTTTGTAATTAAATTACGGTTAGCCAAGCTGGTGCAATAAGTTCAGTAGTAGATTACAATTATTCAGTAATTTAGCCAAGCGATGTCCTTCCATATTTGGTACCGCCTGCTTTGCTTTCTTTATTCTTGGTTACGCCATGTAAACCATTCCGGGCTGTGATCCTCAAAACTGTCGGTATCGTTGACACCACTCACCAGGACCGTGGCTGGGAAAGACCTGGGCCGGTTCGAATCAACGATAGGTTTGGCTGCAGTGGACACATAGCGAATGACATAGCCACATCTCCGACGGTTGGACCTGTTGGTTTCACTACCATGGACGAGATGTCCGTGGTGCAAAGACATCTGTCCTGCACGGAGAGGACAAGGCACGGCTTTGGAGACGTCGTAAAGATGCTCAGGTATAGACTGGTTTGATGACAGCAAGTTGCCCTCTTTGCTTTCAGTAATGTGCTCGAGAATGCCACTTTTGTGAGTCGCTGTGGAACACAGTAAAGAGTTGGTTTAACGTCAGTGGTTCATTTTGTTAAAAGACATCGATTTGTTGTCGTCTGAGTAAACGAATTTTTCTTTAAAAAGAAATCTAATACATCATAAGGATTCATACTTTGAAGTGAATCAAACCGACATTGAAAATCCTTCCTCGACATGGAAATTAAAAACGATCAGTAGGATTCATGATGGTAAAAACACAAAGAGAGACAAAAAAACACTAGACGTTTTTCTACAATTGGAAAATAATGCAAGATCAGCAACGGCCAATAAAGTTGTTAAGTGTCGTGAACTGCACTTGGATGATTTGTAGCAAACACTTGAAGTCCACATGACGCCTTTGGTTAACACTTTTACTGTCATTTCATTTGCACTTTCTCGTAGTTTGCGTTTTTTATCGCACAAATAAGACTGACTGCATGTGAAATTGGATAACGAACTTTTTCCCCATCTATAAAATAATTATGACGAGCGCTAGGGCCATATACAACAAGGTAGCGGAGTTAGCGGCCTATTAGGCTTAGCAACGCTGTTAGTATATGGCTCAGAGTGACTAGCGGTAATGACAGACGAATGACTTATTTAAATGGAGTAAAATGGGCCAGATGTATATAGCAATTTCTGTTCTACATCTCAGCCAGTCGTCCCTTTAAAATGACAAGGTTCTATCTCCACATTTTGGCTGAACTGAGTTACACACTACACACCACTTCTACAGACCTTTTCCATTGTGTGTCAAAGCATCGAGCGGATTCGGTGTGTAATTTGTAAGTATTACTAAAAAGAAACAAAAAATCGTCTCTCTGAAAGCTTTGAGCTCATGAAATTTCAATCATCAATTTCTCAACAGGAAGGTAGTTGGAATCTTGTCATTCTAAGGGGACGCGGTGTTTTCTCTGTGATGATAGGGCGATGGAGAGAGAGAGAGTCGGCGCGTATATCTAATGTCGTGAGGCCCAGCCGACGTTTCATCCTGTAATTACCAGGGCTCATCAACACGGTAACGTCAATATCCACCTGATCCCGTTGCTAATTGTAATGCATGGGTTGTCACCAATTAGGGAATCCAGGCTGTTGATTTCCATTAGCGTGAGACTATACTGCCTTTACTTTACTTTAATGAAGCTGTTGCGAAAGACACGGTCTTGGGGGATCAAAGATAACAGAATAAAAGCTCAAATCTCTGTTTAGGTGCTGCAGTACCAAACCTAGTGAACATTATTATGAATTAAGCTGTGTTTTCATGTTTGAGGAAACGGAAACGTGAAAAACCCGTCTAGTAGTGAAATAGAAATAATGTTTTAATGTGTGCGGAGCGCCATTTCCGTACACATGGAAACACTTTCTTTTTACTACGACGGATTTTTCCCGTTTCCGTTTCTGTACACATTAAAACAGCTCCAGAATTGGACAAGCGTAAAGCTAGACTCTCATGTGTCCTGAAACGGCAATTGAAACGTCAAAAACACTTAAAGTAGTGAAATAGAAAGAATAATTATTTTCATTTTGTAGGGGAACGCCGTTTCCGTTCACATGGAAACACTCTTTCTTTTTAGTACTGGACGGATCTCTCTGACGTTGCTGTTTACCTTTCTGTACATATAAAGATAGGCGACTTACCAGGAATGACATGCATGCATCCGTTTGCTACATCAGCGTCATCAACAGCCAACCAAACACTCACAACGTCTCCTTCAACACCCCAGTATCTGAGAAAACGACAACAACACATGGATTAAAATATCAAATCATTATAACCACCCACGATGTTACACACAGAATGTGGACACTTCATTGATTCAAGCTTGCTTTCTTCAATGTGGGTCTTCGTTGAATTGAGGAGAGCGAAGGAGTTATCCATTTAAGACTCGTCTTAAAGTGATTCTGAAAGTTTCCATTATCTCTGAAATAATTGGGGTTGTGAGGCGATCTGGTTTCTATGGTAGTTCATTAGGGACGGGTCCAAGAGTACACTCAAAGAGTATATATTTTCCCATACTGACGTAGTTCGAACTGATTTTATGAGATGTAACCGAACGTTTATGAACAGTGTGTTATATATCTCCCTTTTTCCTTTTTAAATTCCGATTTGACTGTAAAATAAACAAGACTGCAGCATTCAGATACAGAATGACAAAGGATGTAGGCTAAAGAACGGCGGACATTCAAGTGAATTGTGACAGAGAGTATTTGAAAGAACCAGTTGTAACTGGGACCTGATAAGAATGTGGTTGGAGTGGAGGGGGGTAAAAAAAATATCAGGAAACGTTATTTTCAATTGAAGGGGTTTTAATTAGAAGGGGCCTAAGTGTCATTTTCACTTGGATCTCTTGTAAGTCTGTCCTCTTAAATAATTTGAAGGGGTTAGAATTACAAGGGATCTAGGTGCCAGTGGCACTTAGACCTGTTCTAATGTTACCCCCGCTCCTCCTCTCAGCTGATCTAGCGCTATTGATAACTGCACAATCAATACCATTCTTATTGAAAGAAAACAACAAAAAAGTTTGCTTCTCAGGATGAATGTTTTTATTCGAATACGCGATATTGTTTTTAAACTTAAACACCAAAGACTTTCGTGTTTCGATTCTACTGAATTGTTCCTGGTGCTGTTCAAGCCCAGGGGAACTGCAGTAAACACACTCACCTTACATCTTGATGCCAGGCTACAAAGGCTTCTTTTTCCTCTTCCTCACCCACTGGATATTTGCAGATAAAGCGTGAGTCCAAGAGAATCATGTTCGGACCCAGTATCGCCTGGTGATACGGCGAAAAGAAATGAAAGGAAAAGATTATTAAGCATTAATACACGTTTAATTACCATACTAAAGAGACAGAGAGAGAGAGAGAGAGAGAGAGAGAGAGAGAGAGAGAGAGAGAGAGAGAGAGAGAGAGAGAGAGAGAGAGAGAGAAAGAGAGAGCGCAGGTTTGTGTATTTAATACGCCATTGTGAAGTTCCAGTTCCTGGTACCAGAGCGATGAAAATAATACATGGTGTGTGGTTTTATGTATATAGTTTTGTTGTTTGCGACAGTCGTGACGTGTGTGTAGGTATGTGTGTGTGTGTGTGTGTGTGTGTGTGTGTGTGTGTGTGTGTGAGAGAGAGAGAGAGAGAGAGAGAGAGAGAGAGAGAGAGGGGAAGAGCGGGAGGGAGGGGGGAGGGAGGGAGATAGAGAGGGAAGAGAGAATGGGAACTAGGGACAGAGAGAGAGAGGGAGATATGTGTTGAGATCTCTCAGTGAATCCTATAACAATAAAACTGCTGAAATGAACCCACCCATAGTTGGGAAGTCACACAGCCAATATCGGAAATACGAGACACCAGGTTTTAACTTCAAACGCGTTTCCAAGCAACAAAACTTAAATCCCGCTCAGACTGGATTTGAGTATTGTGATTTCCGTTCTGTTACATCTTCAAATGTTATTATCAGCTGTTGTTGTCATTATTGTTGTGTCACTGCTCGCCAGAATGGACCCCTGTGGCTTCCTCCTATCATTTTGAGATTAACTTTCCATCGACTAACCTTTTCAGATCCACCAGGGAGCCGTATTACAAAGATTTCGTTACATTTAAAGGCTTCCCCTTTTAGGAGCTTTGTAGCGCTTTTATCCACACTCGTAAAAGTTCTAAGCTCGAAAAACATTGAAATGTTCGCCTGAAATGTTTTGAAAATGTCCAAGAAATGATGGTACTTTTTTTTTTTTTTTTTGAATTAAGATAAATATAACTATTACACCGTGTCCCATCTGATTTAACTGCACACTTTTTTGTGGTTCTTTTTTAAGATTTTGATTCCAGATGTACATCAAAAATATCTTGTCTGAAAATTACCCTTTGTGTCCACTTAAGAGTGAGAAATCTTGATTTTACTAAGGGAACAAGTTAACAAAAACAGAAAAACAGAGTTGCTGGTATCACTGCGCTGCATGTTACACAAGAAACCAGTCATTTCTTAGTAACTTGTTTAGGACCGTTTCTGAATTATCCCATAGAGGCCCTAAAGAAACATTTTAATGTGTGAATTTTGAATGTTGCCCTGTTGTTGGTGGTTGCGAAGGGGCCCCATAACAGTTCAAGTTTCAGGGTCCCAAAAATGTAAGTCCACCCCTGCTATAATATGAAGGAACTAAATGATTGCACTTACCTTCAAAGGGCGCAGCATATTAAGATGTGTGGCAACCTTGAGTACCCACTCGTCCGTCACGTGCTTGTTGTGAAGTGAATAGGTCGCTTCCTCAATCCCTGTTGATCATTGAAAGTGGATGGAAAACGATAACATAAGTGGTTCTTTGCATTTTAACAGGGTAATAATTAAGCAATCGGGAATTTCCAGAGCAACAAGAGAGGGTCATGGGTGATGTCATTCTAAGATAAACAGTATTTATTGCACTTTAAGTAGTGATTGAAGAGCGCACCGGCCGATTTTGATCCGCCGACTAGTAGGGGGCGACGTCACGACAGTCAGTTTCAACAAAGATACCAGAAACGATAAGATGAGACACTGTCTTCTTCGCACCACTAAAAAAAATCCGTGCACACGATTAGTGCCCTGATCGGGGGCGGGGTCCATGGCGCATAGTATGACAAAAATGCTTGATAAAATGGTAAATTTACGATGCAAAATTGTGTCAGTGCTACTGCGACTAAAGAAAAAAAATGGCCATAGTTTCCCACAGCGATTGAGGTTATAATTCCACAATAAATGACGTTAATCAAGGACTATAGCGGTAGCTGAACAGTGAACAAAATTCAATATTTTCCCTATCTGGCTTTGTAAAATACGGCACTTTTCATGACTTCCGCGTGTTTGCCGCTAGGTGGCGGTGCGAAATCTGTGCACGCTAAAAGCGCTAGCTGTCTCATCTTTTATATCTCAGCCAAGTCTACACTTAGATTATTACTAGGAATTATCATAACACCCTTCTCATATTTCAGTATTTATCAATTTAAGAATCACAACACCTTTTACAGTTTTTACTTACCAATTCTGTCTTGCTCTTTGTCAAAGTTGGCCCTTAGCTGAAGCGTTTCCCTCTCATCTAGAACATCCAAACCTGTGACGTAGCCGTTCTCGTCGAAAAACTCGGCCAGTTTCTTCATGTCCTTGGTGGTCATCTCGCTAGGGTAGGCAACTGAGCAGAGGAATACAAGAGTAAAGGATGATACTGAACCCGAAACTCGACTCTACAGTGTGTAAAACTATCAGAGCAACACAAAGATAAGACAACATTCCATGGATATTTTATGGTAAACTTAATACGCGAATAAACTGACAGAACTTTACATAAAAACAGTCCCGAGATGAAAGCCGTAAATGATTAAAATTTTGCAGCATTCTGATCTTTGGCTGGGACCCGGAGATGATATGTTAGCGGATCTGGCGAAATCAAGCTCAATGTTAAAGACCAAATTCCTGAGAAAATCCTTCCAAAGAGGGAACATTTTCTTAGAAATTGAGATTTGCTTATGAAATGAAAGACTGGCCATTTTTCTGCATGCAGTTAAAATATTTCTCTTCATATCATCTTAGAAATATTTATTTTGAGTCTTTTTTAGTGGAATAAAAATTTCACCTTAAGCCCGATTTCGCCACACCCACTCACAAATTTCATGAAAAGTATTATTTTACATTTATAATTATCAGTTACTTGTTTAATTGTTTAAAAGCATGCTGGCTCAAAGCGAGATGTCTAACATTAGTACATGCACGGACTTTTTAACACTGCTAAAAACTATCAGGCTTGCCTATGTAAAAAGATTATAATAAAATGCATTTACCTCCCATGTTGAAGTTTTTTTTTTTCAGTGATAGATTTAAAACAAACAAATCAATGTAGTCTCAGCGTTCTAAAGCAGGCTGTGAGTTCTTGCTTGGCAGAAAATGCTCTCATACCGATTGAACAGAATCTTACCACATTTATACTGTTCAAATTTTTCCGGTTCCGATCGCCTCAAACACGACGCCTCTAATTTTAGACTATAGGTCAAGGGTGGACAAAAATAGTTACCAATCGCAAAGCTGCAAATAAACGCGTTCGACAGACCGGATGTTCTATCACTCAAGGTCTCTTCCTCTCCCATTCAACCAGTTTACTCCAGCCGTGTGATGTGGGGGAAAAAAATTACTCCTGCGAGGTGGAAAACTATTTCTCGAGTGTGTCCATCTCCACATTGCCTTTTTTGTGTGTTTTCCGATTTCACAACGCTGTACTCGTATCTCAAAGAAATCTTACTGCTAGCTTCATGCTCAAAAGAGCTTTTTATTTCCTGATCAAATATTTGATCAAACAATCCTGATGTATTTGGTGAACCTTGTTTGGGTGAAAGCATGTACAGGTCTGTCACTACTTAGGTGATTTTTAGATCTGTTTATCGTCTAAATTGGGTGGAAGGGGGGGAGGGGTTAGGTGTCAGATCCATATTTGGCTGCAAAAAAAATAATAAGTAATATCCTGAATCTTGACGTGCCCAATTTTTTTAATTTTTTTTGCCCGCTCTATTAATAGATCTTTGTCGACATGGCCGCACTCAATCAGGCATTACAATTGTAATTGCATGACGACAGCCTGGAAAAGCCTAGGTCCGCTATTGTGCACGCACACTGTAACCCGGTGTAACAATAGAGCAGGTCAAAGCTTTGTCTTAGCTGGGCTGTATAGTATATTTTTCCCCTGTCTTGACTAGAAGCAAATTTTACTTTTCTTGAAGTGGTCCCAGATAAGGATCTCTGGATTTTCCGCTTTTCGTAAGATCACTAATCACGCGCTTTCAAGACCAGGATATACTACAATGCGTAAACGTCGTAATATTTTGGGTATGATGCGAAAACATGACTATAATTTTACTTAGGGTGTTTGAGCATTAAGCTGTTTAAATCCACACAGATTGTTCTATGAAAATAGGGTTATATTAATTACGTTTGTTATGATTTTAACTGTATAACCGTATGCTTAAGCATGTGATGTTATTTTTCACTTAATTCATTAATATCCACTGTTTCTGAGTCACCGGTCAGCCATGAAAAACGTGAGATACAGAATGATTGGAAAATTCCATAAACCCCAGAGCATACAATTTTCATCATCAGGAGATAATTTGGTATAACAAAGTAATTAGAGCAAGGGCTGGAGTTTGAGTTTGAGTTTGAAGAAAGCACGTCGAGATACTTTGGTAAGGCAATGTAATCAGAAGATGGGCTGGAGTTTGAGTTTGAGTTTGAAGAAAGCACGTCGAGATACTTTGGTAAGGCAATGTAATCAGAAGATGGGCTGGAGTTTGAGTTTGAGTTTGAAGAAACCACGTCAAGATAATTTGGTAGGGCAATATAATGAGAGGATGGGCTGGAGTTTGAGTTTGAAGACAGCACGTCGAGATACTTTGGTAAGGCAATGTAATCAGAAGATGGGCTGGAGTTTGAGTTTGAAGACAGCACGTCGAGATACTTTGGTAAGGCAATGTAATCAGAGGATGGGCTGGAGTTTGAGTTTGAAGACAGCACGTCGAGATACTTTGGTAAGGCAATGTAATCAGAAGATGGGCTGGAGTTTGAGTTTGAAGAAAGCACGTCGAGATACTTTGGTAAGGCAATGTAATCAGAAGATGGGCTGGAGTTTGAGTTTGAAGACAGCACGTCGAGATACTTTGGTAAGGCCAGGTAATCAGAAGATGGGCTGGAGTTTGAGTTTGGAGAAAGTGCGTGGACACGACGACGGTCACATTGTGCTAAGAAAGAGTAAGATGATAGACAGAATAATGACAGAACGAGAGGACAGGTGGAGACCCTGTCAGAAGCGACCACCAATCAGTCGCTCAACTAACCACCCAAGAACATGATACTGTATTGTTGTGTAGTACAAGGCTGTCAAGCAGGGTCGTCTTCATCATAGTGGGCCCCCTTGCAAAGCAGTTAGGCTGCGTTTTCCCCATTTCAATAACCAATGTAAATTTGCATGCATGGGGACCGGGGGGGGGGGGGGCTCTCACTGAAACGCAATGTCGTGACGTCACCATCCAACTAATCGGCGGATCAAAATCGGCTAGTGCGCGCCTGGGCTAATACTAACCCCAGACAACTGACACTGTGAGATAAGAAGTATCTCAACTTGATAGAGAGTTTCATTAACTTTGTTCAAAACTATATGAAAAATGAAATAGGACATTTATGTTAGGACAACGACATGTTGTTTACTAGTGAGGAGAATAACGTGCGATGACAAGAGAAGAGAATGCCAGGACATCCTTGTTGTGTTCGTTTGTTTTGTGAGGTGTGACAACGCGTGCTATCAAGGTCACAACTTCCTTAAACTTTGTTTTCTTTCATTTCTCACAGTTCTATTCACAACATTTAAAAGGAAAACAGGAATTTCCTGCATTTTTTTTTTTGTCGTGATATATATGTATTTTGCGTGTGAGAGGGGGGGGGGAGAGGGAGAGATATAGAGACAGGGGGAGGGACAGAGACCGAGAGATAGACAGACAGAGAGGGGGTGAGACAAAGGAAAGAGAAAGAGCGCGACAAGGAGAGACAGATACTTAGAGACAGAGGAAGAGACAGAGACAGGGAAAGAAACAGGCAGACAGAGGGAAGTGGAGAGTCAAAGAAAGAGAAAGAGAGAGAGAAGGGCTGCTTGGGGGAATGGATGGGTGTTATGGTCAGAGTGCACAAAGATCCTATCCCCGATTTCTCAGAAATTGTAAAACAGGAACAGAATATTATATAATACATTTAATTATTCTCATTTTCAAAGGAGAGGCTAATTTCTAGAGCCAAGGCTGTGATCATTTCCAGTTTAAGACATCTTTGAGAAAGGTATGACATTTGAAAGAAGATTTTTATGTAATCAAACAGTGGGGAGGGTCATTTGTGAGTAATTCTGAAAATAATATTCAGTACAGAGCTACATTATCGACACTCGGGGAAAGTACCACAAAGCATGACCAGGACAACTGCAGGATACAATCTTTTCCAGGACGCAATAAAAATTAGCGATTTTGGAACTGTCTGATTTGTCTCTCGTACTGATGGGCAAGATAAGAGGGAGCAAAGTCCCATGTCACGCTGTTCTAAAAATAAATAAATTAAAAAAATAAAACGCTGCCCTTTCTCCAGAAAACGTTCTTTGTGGGGTATAACTGCTTCGGGAATGACAACCAAGATAACTGAAGCATGCCTAAGTTGTCATGCACGGATAAGCTATTATCTATCTCAAAGGCGGATGTCAAACAGACGGGATTTCTTTTTTTATCTCTTCCACAGTGATTACCAGGAGTGTAGCTAGCTGTCCGTTTCCTTCAAGTGTTTTTGAGGAACTGTTACATTCAGGCATGCACTCGTGCTACTACCCCCCGACTCCGGAAATTCCAGAACACGAGAAAGCGGATGAACGAAAACCTAGACGGGTTCCGTCTTGAGTGAGAGGACTGATCTAATCTGAATCTGAACTAGTTATAAACTTGGATCACAGGTCCCTTCTGAAGTGCTCAACTGGCTTTTTTTTTTATGGACCACTACGGCGTATTTCATGGGTCAGCGAGTACACCCAGCGATAGTTTACTCCGCCGCTGCAATCTGTTCTGAGAGCAACATAATTATAGAGCATTGCTGGGTGATTCCCCTTGACGTCATATCACTCGTGTGTATAAACGTTCTTCCTCTTTAAAAATTTCTGATAGTTCCAACCCTTTCTTGATTTGTAAATGACTATAGACAGTTGTTGTTATCAATTAGCAGGTCTGCCCTTCTACCCATCCCCTTTTCTAATCTTTCGTCTTATGACAATCATTCCCGCGACCTGCATTCCAGGGGAGAAACAATTATTATTCTGACGTGGACCCGCACCGCATCTTGTCCTGTCTGAAGAAGGCTGAAATCTACAAGTTCATTTAAAGATTTTTTTTTTTTAACATAATACAAAGTAACTTATTTGTTCATCTATACCACAGATTAGTCTGTGATCTATACCAACTAAATTTTGAGAACATTACAGATAAAACAATTCTACGCGGAACTTTTCCCCGAGATATTTGTATTTGTGAAATTTTAATTAATCAAGCTCATAAGGATCAAGTCACAGTAAAGTAACCCCCGCCCCCCCCCCCCGCCCCGCATAAAAAAAACGTGAAAGGTAAAAAGTGGCCGTTATCGTGATGTCTCGCCGTTGAGCCCAAACTCACACAAACAAACTAAACCAGGAAGTCGAAACTCCAGTGATGCCAGCCCAGATAGATTGTAATATCCCAAAACCTTGACATAAAGTATAACAATACACACCATATTTAAATAAGTAATTCATGAAAAGTGTTAGTTTACATTTATAATAATCAGTTACTTGTTTAAAAGCATGCTGGCTCAAAGCGAGATGTCTAAGATTGGTACATGCACGGACTTTTTAAGCCTGCTAAAAACTATCAGGCTCGCCTATGTATAAAGATTATCATAAAATGTATTTACCTCCCATGTTGAAGTTTTTCAGTTATAGATTTAAAACAAACAAATTAATGTAGTCTTAGCTTTCTAAAGCAGGCTGTGAGTTACTGCTTGGCAGAAAGTGCTCTTGTACCGATTGAAACAAATTTTGTGATAAAGACGTCCTGTGGTGGACCCATGGCTGGACTGAAACTGGGTACATGTTATGATCATTATGATGAGTTCTAAAGCTATTCGAAGTGAACTAAAGAAACGGTATGGTAGTAGATTGTTTGAAATTGCCTGACAAAATATGAGAGTTGGCATGATACAACTAATTGATGGTGTACGGAATTACTGTATTGACATACCCGACCACGAACAACGTTGTATCTAGCCTCAGTCACGTAGATACGCCGGGATTTCCCAGTACATACCGCTTGTAATTTTTTTTAATGCAGGCACCTGTCTATGGGCAATCCTGCATTCCGGTGAATCAGACGGGATAAAGACATAATTTGGCCTATTTGCACAGGAAACAGACATAGTAACAAATATGTTTTTTTTAATTTCTTTGTATCTTTCATTTCTTCCTTTTAAGCCCCCGAACCCCCGGGGGCGGGTGGGGAGGGGGTGCAGGCAGGCAGGCCAGTATGAAGACCAGCTGGCCAGAAGAAAAATAAAAATTGAACAAAAACCTGTTACCATTCTAGATTTAATGATTCACCACCCCCCCCCCCTTTTTTTTTCACGGAACAACTGTACTGTATATCGGTCTAAGCCTGGGTTCATTATAAAACCTTATATGGACTAAATAATGATTGTTTAGTAACAGGAACAAGACAAGAAGGTTAGATATCTGCATTATGTAATTTTATCGACTCTTCATGACAGACAGTGACGTAGGCTCAAACTAATCCGTGTCACTTGGGGAAGTACCGGCAAGAACTGGTCATTACCGGGAGACCCCTCTTTAAAACAGATGAGTAACTCTCTCGAAAGGACCCAAGAATGTAGGTTACTGAAGCACTTAGTTGTAATTAGTTCTACAGCTTGTTATGAAGTACTTTTTTAACAACCCTACGTCACCTCTTTGATGAACTTCGAAATGTAGATTGGCTTCTGGGTATAAGAGCCAAAATATAATGTGTTTAATTGGAAGCATTTATTTTTCTTCCAGACATTGATCTCTCTAACTCTCTAAGTGCACATACGAAACGTTTATCTGAGTAGCTGTGGGCGTATCCAAATGTTTGTACGTGACACTTCTGGGGAAAAAGCAAAAAGAAACAGTTATTCTGTAATTGGATTTCCCGTAGTTTCCTTTGAAAAAAATACCCACACTTTCACTTCAGTGATATCCAAATGTCAACTCCATTTTTATTCCCGGACCACGAGACATATCACAAATTATGTTGTGTTGTATAGCCTTGTGGTACATGAGAATTCAGTCAGTTTTGAAAGGAGTAAGAATCAGTTCTATGTATGTCGGTATGAGGAAGAGAGAAAGGACGGGAGAGAGAGAGAATGTATGCAAATCCAGGGTGTTCGAGTTTGGGTTTGTGTCAGCATGAGGAAGAGAGAAAGGACGGGAGAGAAAGAGAATGTATGCAAATCCAGGGTGTTCGAGTTTGGGTTTGTGTCAGTATGAGGAAGAGAGAAAGGACGGGGAGAGAAAGAGAATGTATGCAAATCCAGAGTGTTCGAGTTTGGGTTTGAGTTTGAGTTTTAGAGCTTGTGGGCACGATAGCGGCCACATTACGCTTTTCATGTGTTTTGGGTAAACCAGAGTGAAAATCAAATACATCTAAGTTGTAAAAGAAAGACCTCGAGTACTGAGTCAAAACTGTCGAAAGACAGACTTGACCCTGTGCTCTACGTCATATCCTTGTAACCAAAGAAACACGAGTAAGGCTTAAGTTAGGTGGCAGAATATGGATCTGGTTGTCACAGATTAATCATAACTTAAATTCTATTCCTTTGTCTAGTGCTAGTTTTATCTTAAAAAGGTGAACAAAATGCCGAACCACAAAAAGACCTGAGAACAGTTATCCCTATTACGAAAGAATTCAGTATCGGACACGACATCAAACTTTCTGCTTTTATGACGTTTATCGCTGTTGTAGCCCGAAGTATTGAAGTCCAGGTACTCCGTTATATCAAATTTAACAAAAGTGTTGAATATCATCCCCCACCAGCAGTATGAGGAATCGCAGGAAGCCCATTATAGCCGTCGAAAGGATAGTGACCAGTGTCAGTTTATCCTCCATTTCTTCATGGATTTAGCAGAAACAACAACAACTTACAAAACCGCTAGTTCTAAAATGATGAAGATTGACACACGTAGACACAGACGATCATTTTTTGCCGCCCCCCCCCCTCCCCCCGCAGTTCGCCTCAACAAGGCATTATAGTTAGATGTGTGCCATATTTCACAAAACTTCCTTACTATGTTACTTCATGTAATATACTTGTTATTGAATTTTTGAGTTGTGATATGTTTTTGTAATGATGCGTGAGAAGTGAGTACCACGTATGTCTATGCTCTTAAACGCTCTTTCAAAGTGAATTTTCCCCATGAGATAGTACAAGTGATTCTTATGTTATCATATTTTTTATATTTCTCGAATATTGGGGGCTACACGACGTTTTTGGCTCGAGGCTCGTATGTTTAAATGAAAATATGGTTTTGTCTTCTTAATGCCATGTTGGGTTACAGTGAAGTTTGCCACAAAATCTATTACTGACTTCCCGGATATATAATTATCAATGAATATGTTTTTAGCAACAGGAAAATTTGTGGAATCAAGAAAGAGGAAGCCGTTTAAACTCAAGATTAAGTAGTTTTACGAGATTATGGTGTATTTCGGTTGTTGTTTTTTTCACGTCACTTGTGATGTTTAATGTACAGGTATGTAAATGAGGAAATCACGTGTAGCCTCGCAGCTACGACTTTCGTGGACCGGATTTCCTTAGCAACACGTAATACACTGACACCATCATCCTGATACATGACCTAATTAGGATAAAATAATATCAAAAATGTTCAAAGGAAAGAGAGAGAGACATAGAAAGAGACAGATATAGATAGATAGAGACAGAGAGAGATAATGATAGAGACAGAGAACGTGAGGAAGAAAGAGAAAGGCAGATGGAGGACGAAAGAGAGAGAAGGGGAGAGAGAGAGAGAGAAATAGAGAGTAAGAAAGAAAGAATAACAAAGAGAGAGAGAGAGAGTGCGTGTATGTAAGTGACAGAGTGATAATGAGGAGAGAGAGAGAGAGACAGTGGGGAGAGAGAGAGAGAGGTGGAGGAGGGAGCAAAACAGGGGGAATTCAGAATTATGACCAGAATGAAATGGTATGAAACTGAAGAAGTCTATAAATACCGTTTGTGATACAATCATGTATCTAATTAGTAATAGACGTTTTTACTTACATCAAAATAGTCTTCCTATAAGTCCGGTGAAACAGCGATTATCTGCGAAATTTTAAGGTCAAGACTTCGGCTTATAAACCTCAAGGTGATGTTACGTCAAACTATGCCTCCCTGTGAAAGTATTTAAAAACCCCAGTGTCACTATTTCGTTTCGTATTGTTTTCCTTGTTTATTTTCTTTGGCGAGACGTGCGGAGAAAGTAAACGGTCCTTCTTTTCAGTTTCTCGGTTTTGTAGGGTTTTCCTGTTAAAAAGAAAAGAACCCCCCCCCCCTTTTCAAAAAGGGGGGGGGGGCTGAAACTTACTGTTTGTCTCAAAACAAAAAGTAGCTTTCTCAGTGTAGCTTACCAAGAAAACAATCACGATTCTCCGTCTTTGGACAAAGCTCATGAAGCCTATTGGGATGCTCTCGGAAGGACGATTGAGCTGGATTTAGAAACATAGATAGGCAGAGTGAGAGAGAGAGAAAGAGATAGAGAGAAAGAGAGAGAAAGAAAGAGAAAGAGAGAGAGAGACACAGAGAGAGGGTCAGGGAGGAGGGGGAAGTGAAAATAGGTTTAAAGTTGTTAAGTACAGATTGAAATTGGAACAAATGATCAAAAGTGTACATAAAATATCAGAAACACAATACAACTCTGCGATAATGATGATGTTGCTCATTGTTATAATATTGTTTCCTGTCATAATTGCCTTATTGACAATCTTCTGACATTCCATCTGTTTGACATAATATTCTGAAAAAATACAAATGGCTGCCCTAACAAAAAAACTGGAACTAAAATTCCAGTTTAAATGTTAAAGTAAGGCATGTCAGTCACTATCTCCCTCTTCTAATTTGTAGGAACAGGTTTAAGATCTTATATTTAGCGATACTAAAACATGTATTCAGTATCCATGGAAACGAGGAGCTAATTAATGATTAGGGTTTCACTGGCATGGAGCAGAATAAAATCAAAACAACGGCTATTTTCAAAGAGCCCGGTCGCATATTTATTTTTACTGTTGCTTTTGTTTGTTTTTTAGTGAATTTCACGTGTGGATACAAGGTTCACTTCTCAAACCTTACTACAAAAAGAAAATAATTAGTATTATAGCTACAACATAAGATATTGGAAAATAAGGCAGGTGCTGTGGGTGTGTCTCGGAGAAACATAACATTTTCTCCCTGTTTACCGTTGCTGTTGTTATTGTGGTTGTTCTATTCGTGCTTGTATTTACTATGGGTTCCAACATTCGGTCTTTTTAAAGGAGAATTATGTCCAAAAGTGATCCTTTGCCTGTTCAGTCTCCATAAAATAAATAGTTTTCATTATTGTTATCGTTATTGCTATTGTTATTATTATTATTAATGCGTTACAGTGGCGTAGCGTGAGTTGCCAGCGCCAGAAACAATGCAAGTATTGCCCCCCCCCCCCCACGACATGTGGGCTGTTAGTACGTAGCAAACCTTTATTTACCTCGTCATGGTGCAAAACTGGGTAGAATGTTTGAATATTGTGAGATTTTCTTTGTGAGAAGGGGGAGGGAGCACTAGTTTATTATTATTATTATTATTACTTCTAATTTATTTTCTTTTTCATTTGAATTTTGCGCCCCTAAGAATTTTGCACGCCCCCCCCCCCACTCTACGCCACTGTTGTGTTGTATAGTTCTAACTAGTTTTCGATTTAAGATGTTACTGCAGTCATTCAATATTGACTCAATACGTTGTAATAGAGGCGAGAGATTAGTTTGTGTTCGTGAAAAAAATCCGTATGATTTTCCACCCATCCTCTGTGGAATGTCCCCCAAACGTAAAAGTGTCCACCCTCACAAACTCCGGTTCAGCTATTGAAAAGGCTACAGTTACAGTATTACAAAAGCCATGCCTTTGGCGTCTGTGCATAGGGAATAGAAAACATGTATTTCAAAAAATCTTCCTCCTTTCGTCCATTTCAGACCGTCTTAACTATACAACAGGAAGTCGTCCCTTTTCAACCAAACCTGTTATTTACTCTGAAAGAAAATTAAGGTTTGAATAACCTTGGGCATGAACTTCTGTTTGCGTTCAGCGAATAACAAAAACTATTTCGAAATGTTCAAGACAGCAAAATGAAACAAACCGCCCTAGATATGTCACCTGTACAGACAATCAGTTGTTCAGATCTTACCTAAATCCCAAACCGCTTTCACCTTACGAGTTAAGCAGGACTTTCGCTAAAATGTCACGATCGATCGGATTGATTATGACACCATTTTGTTTTGCTGAGCCTCATCTTTTCTTTGTCTTTTCTTCTTTTCTTTTTTTTTTTAAGCATTGCGGCTAAAGTTACCTTGGTTCCTTTCATTTATTCTTTTTCTCAGTCCTTACTTCTAAATACAGCTTCACTCTGTAGAGGTGACAAAACAAAAGCAGACTACGCAGATTACGGAGCCTTCTATTTTGAAAAAGAGAGAAACGAAACCTTTGTGACCTCTGAGTTCGTTTTTTGTTCCAATTGTCACAGTAGAGACGGCTCTGGGGGGGGGGGGGGGGGGGGGGGGACTTCATCGGCCATTTTGTTTGTCTGTTCATTTCTAAAATGGACGCAGTTTCATTAGCCCATGCGACTTTGTTACGTTGCAATCGCCTCTCGTGCCGTGCAGGCATGTTGGAAGTTTGGGATTTTTCTCATATTTTCGTGTCCCTGATTCTATTGAGGGGTAGGATCGAGTACCTAGTCTTCTCGGATAAGGACGAAAAAATTCGGAGGGCCCGTGTGCACGTTGCGCACGTTAAAGATACCTTGGCAGTTGGAAATCGTAAAGAGCAGGCCGAACAGGCCGCTGCCCGGGCAAAATTAAATTAAATTCATCTCTACCAGTCCCTCCCCCTCCCCCCTCATCTCCCCCCCCCAAAAAAAAAACAAAAAAACGCCGACCGGCGCTGCACTGTGGCGACGACGTGCCTGCTCCAGTTATAACTGGGCTGCAATGGCACAAAGGCAAATTTCCCAAATGGGATTAAAGAGTTATACAAATACAAATACAAATACAAATAGAGATGTGCACGTATACGCGACACAGGCGCATAGTAGAGTCATAGCAACATGAAGCTAAGGCACGACTGCGACATAACAACAAGTCGTATCTACGCGCCTGCTTCGCTTTACAAGATTTCCTGTTTTACGGGGGACTGAAAAAAAAATAATAATAACTAAAAAAGGGTGACGGAGCCTAGCCTAGCTGTGAAGTTACATGAATGAAATACTCTTTCTGGGGAAACTGAAGAACAGGATACACGTACAACATTTAGGTGGCCATGAACCTCTAATGACACTTGAAGTTTTTGTCCAGGCAAAGTTTAAGTGGAAATAGTAAATAATGGATTTCCCAAGTAAATGTGCACTTTGTGTCAAATAATTTTGCGAGATGTATCAAGTAACAGTGCACTTTTATGTCAAATCCTTCCTTACTGTCATTGATTACATACAAAATTACCTAGCTGAACTTGACATTTCCAGGAATATTTCAAAGAGCGCAGTTCATATTCCGTAAATTGACACATTATGGACCTTTCATTGTGTCAGGAGTTACATTTCAACATTTCTCAATATTTCAGCCTACTCAGCATCGGAGCGGATTTACACCGGCGGAAAAAGAGACATCTATCAAAATCAATGTCTGTAACAAATACATGAAAATAACCGTAAAGGACAAGTTTATCCAGTTTTGAACACTTACGGTGATTTTAAATGTGGCTAATTTTCTCAGAAGTCAACTTTTCTTAACATTTGGTGTCAAGGGTTTGTGTCTTGTTTTAGCATATCTTCTTTCAAGTATTGATCCGTTGTATAATATGTCCTTCGTCATGATTCGAAGGAAAAGGGGAATAGCCGCCGCTTTTTTTAGGCCATATGCATATAGGGTAGGATAAACATTTCAGACAAACAAGTTAATTTGGGGAAAATTGCTACTGCAAAAATATCAATACTTTAAAGGAAATGACGTCTGTGTTTGTACACTGACGGGGGGCGTTATTGGAACATGCGAATTTCGAAAATATTCCTTGGTTGTTCATAGTTATGAACAGTCACTTGAGTGACATGAAATGTCATGTCTTAACATGTGAGATAGGCCTAAATACAATGGTGGATGCTATTTCATTTGAAACTTAATCGCGGTTTTGAATTCGCTTTAGTACAGAAAATCGGAAATAGAATAAAACTAACGAGGAGCGTTTTCTACAGATGTGGCAAAAAAAACAACAAAACATCCAAAACACTTGTTATAACTTCAGAAGGGAGGTATTGGGGAAGGGGGTGTGAGAGCTAAAACTATGTAGGTCGAGCTTTCCAAGCCCACCAGTTATCCTGCACTCTATCTGAAAGTGTAAAGCACCATTAATAGAACTGAAAGACGACTCGTTCTTAAGTCCATATCTACTGTCCATCACATTAAAAGCTAAGCATCTCTCTCTCTCTCTCTCTCTCTCTCTCTCTCTCTCTCTCTCACTCATGGAGTCATAGAAGACGGTTAGGGCGTCACAGAAGACTTCGCAACCAGCTTCCTCCATTCCCCGCGGTTCTCAGACGCTCTTTGTGTTTTGTTTTGTGATATTTTGGCATCTGCAGTCTCAAATGAATACAATAATTATGTTCACAAGCTTAAAAGCCGCATTCCCCAAGGATCCCCCAACCACTGTCCCGCCCACCACTTTCTATTCTCTCGGTATCTGTATTGACAAACCGGAATAATTTCCAAAGCGAGCAACGAGGCATTCCTGTGTTCTAATTTTAGGCGCGAGCGAGTCGAATAGTTTAAATCGGGTACGAGAATTTTCACGTCACTGGTCATGTGCTCGTGAAAAAAAAGGTTCGGAGGCGAGCAGTCAGCGACACAAAGCAAACTCAAAAAATTGATTAAACAAAAGCAATTTAAAAAAAAATCCAAACTTCAATGACCATCCTTGGTATTTGAAAACTACATGCAAAATTTGGTTACTGAAAGTGGCCTAATAAAAAGGCCTTTTGCGTTCAAAGGTGGAAGATTTGTGGATTATATATATGTCATTACATTTCGTGAACAATGAATGCAGTTCCCAAAAGAAACGTTCTTAGTACGAGTAACATCGTGGCATATGAGGTAGTTAATAAATAATTGGATACATGAAGGTCATTCGATCGCCAGGCGTTGCAATCCCTGACAGAGGTGACTGGCCCGCAAAGGCTAACCATTTATTAATAGTTGCTGTGTGATCCCTGTGATCCCTGTAGCCGTACGTTATTGAGTATTAATGTGTGGTACTGAATGACGTTACTTCATTTATAAGTTCACTAGATAAGGTACCGGCGTTGCCCGGGATAAACATGCTTCCACCCCCCCCCCCCCGTCCAAATTGCATCAGATTGAACGTGTGTCATATGGAGTGTCCCATGCACATAGTGCGCTGCGAAATCATTGTCACAAAGCAAAGTAAAAAAAAATACTTCTCCACTATATCTCGTCTCCAAATCTAAAAGAAAAAGTACCAATGGCAGGTCGAAAGAAAGGCGCCTGTAAAATCTCAGGCAAAATCCAAACTGTCTGGGCGGCGCTCGGTCTTGTTAACCCTTTGAACACTATTGCCCTGCACACCGGTCAAATTCTACGGCGATATAATTATACTCTATTGACCTGTACAGTGGTCAGAAGGGTGACACCGCATATTTGTGCTCTTATGTGATCAAAAGTTGCATTTGGCCGCTATTTTTTATTCCCAGTTGTAAACAAAGAGAAACTAGAAGCCGGTGCGTAGTTTGGAGAGGTCTTTTGTGAAATTTTCGTGATGAATGCACAGAATGCAAAGCTTGTTTATGTATCAAACGGGGCTCAACGTGCTGGACCGACTGGCATACCAAGGCCAAATAGTGGAGATAAAAGATAAGAAATTCTATAATACTCACATTTGCTCCCTATCCATCAATGTTGTGTTTGTTGTGTTTCCATCATTATATTACTATCTATGAAAATGGCAATTTTTGGGCTGAGGGACCAGGGACAGGGGTTCAAAAGGACAGGGGGACCAGTGTTCAAAGGGTTAACAATCCCGCGGTTGTTGTGTTTTTTTTAATTTTATTATAATAGATATAATGTAAAGAGAGGCACAGAACGAAACTTCCCATCATACTTTTCGATTCTACTCAACGGAAATGAGTCTCTTTTTTTGGCAGCTCAAAACAATCGTAAATAAATAATATAAAAGACTGAATTTTGTCCAAAAATGGATGTGTCCATTACAATATCGTCAAGTTTTGAGGCAGTACCGAAAGTTTCATACATTTTGGTCACTTAGTCACGATGTTTTAGATGCTTACATGTTCACCCTCCATCTCCACTCTTGTATGATGATTCTGTAGTGAGATTACATACATCCTTGCTTGCATAGTTCATCTCATTGGGTGATGTGAAACATTTCTCAAGACAAACAGTTAATTTACTTAGGTAAAAATTTAAGGTGAAGTTGGACATCGCATTTTAGTGCCATTTGGTGCATCCACAAAGGCTGATAGTTTAGGCTTATGGAGATAAAAACGTTTGCTGCATTTTACATAAGTGTACATGTAAGTGGTAAGTGAGCCGAACTTCAGGGGCTGACGCGTATTTGATCCGTTATCAGTCTAAGAACCAGATAAGCTAAAATTCAGAACACGGCGCACTTTTCAGGAGTGAATGAACTCAACATTTCCAAAACTGAACGATATTTCATGCACCAAATCTCATGACTTTGTTATGAACTAAGTTAAACTGCACCGTCCACACTATTGTGCACTCACAATAAACACGGTGTCTCTCAATAGAGGAAACAAGCATTATGGCTGTCGGCCTAGTGAAATTAATTTCCGACGGCGGATAAATAGTTTGTCGCTTTTTCAAAGCTTTTTGCAAATATATAATGTGACCTATTGTGTAAATCCTCACTGATGGTTGAACTGTTGAGGCTAGAAATGAGTGTATGCCAGGTTAAAGCAAAGACCCTAAACAGCATTGACAAAACGTGCGCTACCAAGACATTCATGAAACTTGTTGCTTCTCTACATGTCCCAGAGGTTTTTAATTTGTTGAAGGTTACCCTGTCCAGTCGTTGTGGATGACGGGTTGTTTTTCAGAAATTAATTGTTTTGGACTCTGCGCACCTACAGACCCTCGCACCACAGGAGATACATGTAAGTTCATTATCATGCACGCCACTGGGAACTTTTGCTTCCTAATTCCTGTGATATGTTTAAGAAGCCAGGGTGCACTTCTGCAATTCACTTTAAGACTCAGTTGAATATATGCTGCAGCTACTCAACATATTTTACAGCAAACTAGAAACAGGGGCCTCCCACTCTATAATGCTGGAACTCATTTGGTAATTCAGTTTTTTGTTGTTTTTTTTACATTCATTTTATGTTTGTAGCGTTTTCTTGCATCTGTCTGTCCACACCCGAAGGGCCCAGCAAATATAACTTTTTTTTTTTTGGGGCCAACTCTCCTCCCACCACTCAAGAGTTGCTGCGCAAAATATAGGGAAGTAACATTATAAATAATGAAGGGATGAATGCAAAATTATAACAGCAAGAAATGCAATAAATGATTTTAAAAAGTGATGATAACAATTACGGCAATAACAATCATATAACAACAATTAATAACATCGCCATCATCATCAGTGAGGAGAACACTCCCGTAGGCATATGCACCAGTAAAGTCTGCCAATGAACTCGCGAGAATGATGTCAGCGTTAACTTCACCTGCGACAGACATTACAGCTTCATCGTCAACAGTTAACGCATTGTCTGAAGGTGCGTTGATAACCACCTTTGTTAGATTCTAGAGCTTTTGATATCTTCAAAAAATGGGGGCTAATTTCATTTCGATTTGTAAGGTACACGACCGTCTGAGTACTAACTCTTGTTCTTTTAGAATAATTCGTGTCGGCCCTAGACAGATTTAGCTCTGTACTGTACACTTTTTGCTCATAAAGTCTGTGAATATGTCCACTTTTTGTCCACAGATGAAGACCACATGGGGAAACAACCACAGTCATAAAAAGTGATTTTTGTCATTATCTCCCCTCCTCCCCCCCTCCTCCGCCTTTCCATCCCCTCCCCCAGTGTACAAGCTTGGTTCATCAGCTACGCTCTGCAAATTTTTAAAGTAAAGTTTGAATTAAAAAGAGCTGCATTAATAATAATAATTTCAAAGAAACATTAGAAATCTTCTTGTCAGATGCACGATGGAACAAGTGAACTTTCAAACTTCAAAAATCGACTGGCTCAGTTTCACATCTGTGGCTATCGTTGTTTTAAATTTTTTGCCGTTGTCTTCGGGAGTTGTGCTGTGTGCAAGGCTGGATTTGGGGGTGGGGGGGGGGTGTTGTACTAAGCCCGGAAAGGCGCAGTCAGCTGCTGGCAGTCAAGAACTGCACACCATAATTTCATATATTTTCTTAGTAAATCCCGGAAGACCCTATCATACTGAGGCCGGTCAGACACAGTCAGCTTCTGCCACTATTTCTTGGGTGTACATTTTTCTGGCAGTAAGTGGTTGTAGACTTTCGGGGCTTACAATGATAATAATATGATAATGCCCAATAGATATGGGCGGCGAACCTCATAAAGAGAGTGTGCCGGACCTTTAAAACAACAACAAAAAAAAACCTCTCTCTTAAACCATTTGAAACTTTGAGCAACAGAATGGTGATAATGTGTTACTGTTGTAATGATTTTTGGTTTATTTTGCACATTTTTTAACAATCATGAAATTGTCAGTTGTTCTGTATGCCGGATGCCAAAAATTTTTGTTCGAGAGCAGTTAGGGCCACCACTCCCCTGCTGAGGTGCCCTTAGCATTGGAGAGGGGCATCCTTGACCCAGGGAAAATCCTCAAAGTGGAGTATACAGGGTTAATGACTAAAAATTAAGTAAGCCTGAGGTTCTAGAGAAGTTCACTAGACCTGATGTTATGGATTCCTTACAGTTTGGTAGCTGTTCCTCTGCGCGCATAGAAAATAGAAGGATACCATTTTTTTTTCATGGTCCTCTTCATGCTAGTTCCCTCAATGGAGTATGGAGGCAGTTGACCTGTATGTCCGCCCCATGCAAGAAAAACAAAAATTGATCAGTTCTACTCACTATTCTTTTTCGTATCGCTTACTTTGACAGCGTTAATCGAGAAACTACAAAAGTTAGAGTAAAATGATACATTTATCACTGAACATTTGAAATAAAACGAGCCAGGATGTGTTACACTATCCTGTGTGTAGTTTTAAAAAATTGCACTGATTTCAGAAACTGTTTATAAATATTTTGGTGTGTTTTTTTTTTTCTTTTAACTGTTAATTTTGTTTTCTGCATGGGCGGCTAGGGGACGCAGTGCAAACGTCATTCTGCTGATGGCCATAATAATATCAATATAATTCAAACCCAAACGCCTTACATCCTGAATACTTTTTGTTTTCGGTGGGTTTACTCAGCAGATTTCCTATTATTAAGAAAAAGACTTGAATAAGATTTGCCATCGAATCGGATAACTGAATTCATTCTTTGGTGCAAAGCCATATCGGTACTCTTTACAATGGTCTTGAGGGAGCCTGGACAAGTGGGAAGAATGTCACATCCTCCAAGCGTAATTATCAGTCAAGGTCCATTCATTTTATTCACACAGCGGACGGGGCATCGCCATCGGGCAAGTCGAAAGAGAAACTGGCTGAGCCGGTATTAGCTGATGGCAAGGACTGGCTAAGGGACTACTTAGAAGAGGCAAAAAACACGTTTGAGGAAAGATTCAAAACGAACCCCTCATCTGAGGTACGTGGTCATGCCGGCCGCTTTGCTGTGTGCTTTTAATTAACGTTTATATACATTTAGTCACGTGCAATTATCCTTCGATCTGTATATTAATACAGTTACACTCATGGACACATATTGTGAGGCCACCTTCAAATTTTAAGGGCAAGAGTAAAAATTCAACATTTAATTGTGTCCTCGAAAATTCCAGCCAATGTGACGCAAGACCAGCTTGAAAAAAAAATCAAACTACCTCAAGATTTCTAAAATTCTATACGTGTGTTTGTTTCGTTAGTATCTTTTGATTTATTTTGTTTTTCTTTACCAGTCTTTGTGTGATGCCGCAACGAGGATTTGGGATTATGGCTCTGTCTTCCCAAAATCTCTTTCACCCAGGAGCACTGCATTGCCGTTTTAAGACAGGGGACAGCCCATGTCTGCTTTTCTATGATAGTTTCTTTCTCAGTTTCCCACAGGATTCCAATAGGGGCTGAGTTTAGAGCTGTTTCATAGGGTTCTCAGATGGGGAAATCTACTCAGGGTGAAAAAAAAATCGTACAGAGCCTTGGGCAAGTTTGTGCGAGTATCAGCATGAGTGAATACCTTGATGAGTTGAATAAATGTGATTTATCGCTTGTTTTGGGGCAGTAAGGTAGGAATGTAAGTCTTTCGATTGTGAATGGGTGTGTTTCTAAAATAATTTCAATTGCTATTTGTTTCATGGCGTATGGGAAACAAAAGAGTCTGAAAGTGTGAGTGAGGTGTGTAAGCAGATGCATGAAAAGTAGGATGATCGTGTCAAAGAGGTGAGTAATAAAACATTATATAACACTATTGTTGAATCCAAAAACAATGCATAGCAAAAACGGAATTAAAAAGAAAGAAAGAAACAAACAAAAAATAACTGCACTTTCATGTATCATATCGAATCTTCCAACAGGACACCGTAAAGAATTTCACTATTGGTAAAATGCTAGGCGCAGGCTCCTTCGGAAAAGTAGTGCTTGCAACACATAACCATGACGCATCGAAGCGTCCGTGTGCCATTAAGATTCTTAATAAAGAAAGGGTTGTCAAAACAAAACAGGTAAGGGAACTGCTGTATGAATTGGCTGCGACTATTATCACTATATTGTGACTGCTTTGTGACTATATAATGGTAGGAGACCTTGAATAATACAATTTTAATAACCCTCCAGGTCTCCTGCCACTGATATAGTGATATTAGACCTCTCCTTGTGTTACCACTTACACTTACAGAATTCTATTGTATACACGTGAAAATAGGCATCACGTAATAATTACATGTGTAGACTACTGATTTATGAAAAGAGCATTTGTGATTTCGGTACCAGTCTTGGCAAAACGTGAAATCCGTTAGACTTGCAACATTAACTTTTGTGACGGATAATTAGTTGAGAAACCTTTTTAAAACAATCAGGCCAGTTTGTTTCACACATTGCTGTTCCAGGCTAATGTGTGATGTTTTTCATAATAGGGTTCTTTTAAAATGATTTCTTTGTGCAATTAATTGATAGAAGTCACTGGGGCTATGATTTTCGCCAGTTGTCTCGTAAGATGCGACATGTCCACTCATCTCATACAACGGGTATGATTTAAAATTAATCAACTTCCACTGTGAAAACCAAATGCTGTTAATTCTTTTGATAACTATCGATGAATGAGTAGCCATGAGATAGTTATTTTACATGTATTTTATTTTTGTCAAGATCTTAATCAACTGTAGATCTTTATTCAAGGAGGATCGCTGCCCTCGGCATTTCCACCTCACTTTTCTTGGGTGTGTGTCTTTGGTTTGTTTTTATACTTGTTTCGTTATTGTTGATGTTTTTCTTCTAGTCCATGCTTTTTCAGCCCTCGAAAGGGCTCCCTAGTGGGCTGCCTTCATCCTGGTCTTGGTATGTTCTACCTTCTTTTCTCTCTTCTGGCCCTTTTCTTTTGTTTTGTTGCCTGTAGGCTGGCGCCATAACCAATCTCAGTGCTGACCATCATGAAGCTAAATGTGATGTGGTTGTCAACTGCTTGACTATTTTCGGGAGTTCAGAAAGAAAATCCCCGCAGTACGGTAATTAAGAAAAGTTAGAACTCAGAAAATATCTATCTACCGCCCTTCCTTGGAATTAGCGCAACATTGGCTAATGATACCAATTACTACTCGGTTTTCGAATTTTATAGCAAAGCACCATGTTTACTAATGTGTCCTTTCGTCTGTATGTCCATAGAAAATCCAGAAGTAGGCCTAATTAAGAAAAATAAGAAATCAGAAAAAAGTGTATCTGCCGCCCTTCCTTCGAATTAACACAACATAAGCTAATAATACCAAATACTACTCGCTTTTCGAAGTTTGCAGCAAAACATTACGTTTACTAATATGTCCATTCGCCATCCCGTGGCTGCTGTTAAAAAAAGCGGTGGTAAAAAAACAGTCGCAAAGAGCGAAAATAACTGGTCGTCCATCCCACTTACTGGCGTATCAACAAGTTTTCCATTTCAGCGAGGAAAGCGCTTCAAAATTTAGGAGGGAGTGAGACTTCTTACAGACAAGCATTTGGCAGAAAAGTTTCGCTTTATAAAAAAGGTATCGGCAAGCTACTTTGTGAGAATAATTACGTATCTCACCACAAGCAATTATAATTAGTCATAACTCAATACCACCGAAATCATCGATGTGCCAGTACGTAAGATAGACAACGGAATGATCGTTTCTTCAGGATACTGAGCTCCTGGCAAAGGGCCATCAAACGTCGTGCAAGGCTATGGTAGGCTGAGGTCAGTCTCAATACTGATACGAAGTAATCACTCTAATTTTTTTTTTAATGAAAATATGAAATATCGTCCATTTTAAACTCCTAAGCTGTGTTTTCATGTGTACGGAAACGGAAACGCGAACGACAAAAATCCACCAAGTAGTGAAAAGGAAGAGTGTTTCCATGTCATGGAAACATTCTTTCTATTTCACTACTTGAGGGGGTTTTGACGTTTCGTATAGACAGGAAACACACGTAATCTGAACATTGAAGAAACCAATTATTTGTGTTGGTACCATGGTGGAAACACCTATTCTTATGTCTAATTCTTCCTTTGATTAGATTGAGCACACCATAAGCGAAAAGCGGTTGCTCCAGGCGTCTCGTAATCCTTTCATTGTCAAGATGATTAAGGCTTTTCAAGACACGACGAATCTCTACATGGTCATGGAATTTGCAAATGGGGGAGAACTTTTCACGCTAATCAGGTGCTCTCGAATGTTAAAATTACCGAACTTTTTGTTTAACGTAGACAAATGAATTACTTTCATTACTTTCTCTGTCAGTTCATGTTACTTTTAAGGGGGGGGGGGGATTTCTGGACCAGATGGACAATCTACAAACAATTAAGTACAACTGAAAAAAAAAACACAAACATCCCATAGACCTCTTTCCTCCGTACAATTAAATCAACCCTTTATAAACAAAAAGTCGAAAAATTAATTAAAGAACATTGCGCATGTTTGCATCTCACCGCCAACTTCTTCTTCGCGACTGCTTTACCAGATCGCTCATTCACTGTCTTCCAATCCCTTTCTATCCATACAAATGACTTGTGTATTGGGTGATCAATGTGCAATATTTCCCCTGGACCTGGCATTCTCAAGGAAGAAGGGCCGATTCAGTGAAGTTTGGGCACAGTTTTACTCAGCACAAGTGGTATTGGCTCTTCAGTACTTACATAATGTCAACATTCTCTATCGAGATCTCAAGCCTGAGAATATCCTGATTGACTCAATAGGATATTGTAAGGTAAGTGAGGTTGTCTGGGTACCGTCTTCAATTTATGCATTAAAATAAGACATAGATTGTACACATATTCCACGTACAGCGTACTCAAATTCCAAAAATGCAACATGTAATGTAATGATTAGCGTGTATAGCGCTCAAATCCACAAAAACATGATGTACCCTAAGGCGCTGAAGTCAAATTAGAAACAGGACTAACATAAGATCAATTCATCATGCTCCCATTCACACATATTAACAAAACTTAACCTTCTCTCATCCTCGAACCTCTGAGACCAAATAGAAATCATTCAGGTTCAAAGAAAACAGCCTAAACAATTCAGTTTTGAGTAAATGTGCTGATTTTATCACGTGCCGCTAATGTGATTTATTTCACCGATATACAGCGGGTGTCAGGACCTGGTTACGATTAATTTCAAAATTGATCAGTGTCCTTACGAAGAGACGAAATCGCAGTAAGGTTATTTGCTTTTTGATTTGCAAAGAACGGGGGAAAACTTACAGCGTATTAAATTTTGACTCTGAAATCAACAGAATGGCTTGTACACTTTATGAAATGAGCACTTTGAAGAAATTAGAAATGGTCAGTTTCATTTTGAGTTTAACGGCGCGTCGGCACGATAACGGCCATCTTGGACCTGTCACGCTTTTTTTTGTTTTTTTTTTTAGTCATCTTACTTTGGGCTGCTTTCAACTCTTAGAATCCTATAAAAAAAAAAGATCAAATAAAAGTGAGCTTAAAAATCTAACGGGAAGACGGCCACACTGTAAAGTATGTCTTTATGGACCTTGAAAATATTGTACATTTGGAGCTCCTTCAGAAACGACAAGATTTGCTGCAGGTCCACGTCAGAAAATACATGTAATTCTTTCGTGGATCCCGCAGGTATAATGGTCAGAAATGGGCTAGGATTGTTCATAACATGTTTGAAAACCCACTAATGCTACTATGGCAGTTGGCAGATTTCGGCTTCGCGAAGAGAGCCCATCAAACGTGGACACTGTGTGGTACTCCGCAATATCTGGCGCCAGAGATGATCTTGAACAAAGGCTACGGCAAGTCTGTGGATTACTGGGGATTTGGGGTCCTCATCTATGAAATGCTTGCAGGTGGGTGAACCTGGTCTAGGATCCATGCAAGATATACAAAAACAGCGACAGATGTACATGTATTAGTTTCCGTAGTTTTTTTTCCCCCTTTATTTCCGATTTCGTTGTCGCGAGACCACTTCTAATTCTTTATCTTTTTTCCTTTTTCCTCCCGCATCTTCTTCATTTTATGTTTGATGCATGTACCGGCACTGAAGAAGTGATGCGTTTCCCCCATTATTACGCAAGAATTTACGGTACTTATCAAAAACTCACCATCCAAATCATGTGAATTAGACCCACTTCCGATGACATTTGTGAAATTATATCTTGATGAGTTATTGCCATCCATTACTCATGTAATCAATGTTTCTCTGAGAACTGGTGTTGTACCAGATTCTTTCAAACAGGCAATTGTAAAACCTTTGACTAAAAAAGCTGGGCTCGACGTAAACAATGCGAAAAATTATAGGCCTGTGTCAAACTTACCAATTATGTCTAAGATCCTTGAAAAATCAGCGTTGAGGCAAATCATGGAGCACATTGAAATAAATAATTTGAATGAGATATTCCAGTCGGCATACAAAAAGGGCCACAGTACTGAGACTGCTATCCTCAGAGTAGTGAATGATATTCTTCTAGAGCTCGATGACAAAAGAGTATGTATTCTTGTACTTCTGGACTTGTCTGCTGCCTTTGATACTTTAGATCATAACATTCTATTACATCGTCTAGAAAAGACATTTGGTATTGCAGGAAATGCACTGTCATGGTTTCAGTCCTATCTTTCAAATAGAAAACAATGTGTGAGAGTCAATGATAGTTGTTCTAATGTCCAAACACTCAATTTTGGGGTACCTCAAGGTTCTGTTTTGGGCCCAATTCTTTTCACATTATACACCCAACCTCTTGCTGATATTTTCAGAAAATATGATCTTCAATACCACCAATACGCTGATGATAGCCAAATATATAAAGCATGTGATCTTGAAAACCTAGATGATACGATAAAAACAATGGAGCATTGCATACAAGAAGTTAAGAAATGGATGGATGATAATAAGCTAAAACTAAATGATGAGAAAACAGAAGTTATGCTCATAACGAATCCAAAACAAAAAATCAATCCACCAGATCTCAATGTAAATGGCCATCTTATTAAAATGACAAGTAAAGTAAAAGATCTGGGCACAATCTTAGATGCAGAGATGTCAATGTCACCATTTATTAGTCAGCTGTGTAAGAATCTTAATTTCCAGTTACGGAAAATCAGCAGTATACGGCACTGCCTAACTACTGAAGTAACAAAACAGCTTGTAACATCGCTGTTTCTCTCTAGGCTGGACTATTGTAACATACTGCTAAGTGGTCTTCCAAAAAGTAAAATCAATAAGCTTCACTTAATCCAAAATAATGCTGCAAGACTAATAACAAGAAGAAAAAGGATAGATCACATAACACCAATATTTAAGGAGCTCCACTGGCTACCTATTGAGCAGCGAATAAAATATAAATTGGCTTTATTTTGTTATAAAGGTGTCAACAACATGTCGCCAGAGTATATTTCAGAACTTATAGAACTGCATCGCCCTGCAAGAGCATTAAGATCATCTTCTGACAACCTTAGACTAAAAGTACCCGTAGTGAACCTAAAAAGTTTTGGTGAAAGGGCTTTCAGCCATGTTGGGCCCAGGGTGTGGAATGAGATTCCTTTAGATGTCCGCAGTTCGCAAGTATTGTCACAGTTTAAAAGGATGTTAAAATGTCATTTGTATGAGAGTTTCTAGTCTATGTAAAAGCTATCTATTATTATTATTATTATGTGTGTATCAATGTGGGTTGTGTGTGTGAGTTTGCCCATGTATTTTTTGACATGTTTCTGTAAAGCGCATAGAGCATTTTTGTAATGGATATGCGCTATATAAATGCCATCCA
The DNA here is from genome assembly GCA_963931925.1 of Onchidella celtica. Taxonomy (NCBI): domain Eukaryota; kingdom Metazoa; phylum Mollusca; class Gastropoda; order Systellommatophora; family Onchidiidae; genus Onchidella; species Onchidella celtica. The sequence continues at coordinate 66,553,480 of OZ007571.1, forward strand.
TTATTATTATTACTTCTTGTTAACCTGGTCTCGATATTATAATATGACTGTATTAAAACTACATGTACTCTGTATTATGTTTCCGGCAAATAACACACGATACGTGTACAGACCGCGGCCTGCTGCGTACTTAGATGGAAACCAGTCTAAATTGGAGCACTCGGCAGTGGTAGTGGTAGTCGCCTCATAATAGCACAATCATCATGTCCATGCAGAGTTCAGCAAAGAAAGGGGAGTGGGTAGTGCCCATTCCGCAGCCCAGTTACACATCTATCATACATGTAATAGTAAACATTTTGATGGCAGAGAGAGAGAGAGACAGAGAGAGGGATAGAGAGATAGAGATAGAGAGAGAGAGAGAGAGAGAGAGAGAGAGAGAGAGAGAGAGAGAGAGAGAGAGAGAGAGAGAGATTCGTTAAATTTAAATGCGAGAAATTGAGGGTTCGAGTTCTTGTAGCGCTTCCTTCTTCCATAATTTGTTTCTCCTCTTTCCGTTCTTATTCAATACCGTTAACCAAACGAGCATCTCATTACCTGTTTCAAATTCGTCTGTTAACTATAAAGCTAGACGCACGCATGAGACTTGCTGTCGTGTCTTAGTTTCATGCTGATAAGAATCACCTCATTATTCCATGAGGGAAATTCACTTTCACAGAGCGTTTAAGAGATATGGACCTACTTCATTTGGCCTGTTCCTATTTGTTTATTTTATTTTTGTTTGTTTGTTTTTAAATAAGTCTTACTGCTCTGCCTTTGTGAGTTGACACCCTGCGCATCCCGTACAACAGCATGATTTGCGCACGGGTTAGTGTGTTTGATAGTGAACACATCGCAGGAAGTGGTAACGAAACCTTAAAATGGCGAACCATGACTCGAAATAGATCTAAATGATGGCGAAACAATAAATTTCCAATAAAAAAAAAACTACACCGGTTTGAGACTTCTATTAAAAACTGTGCACCCTTACATCCATTCTGATGCACCATACAAAATTTGGAGTCTGAGTGTTGAGTGGTTCAGAAGCCTTTTGCAACGAAAAATCTCAAGTCCATAAATATATACAGTATAGATATCATTACGCAATAAACTCAAAAACAGACATCATACATGAAGTGACAATGGTAAGAAATCGCAGTGAAATACATAATGGCACTCATCTTTCTAAAGTGTCTTGTTGAGGCGAAATGGTGGAGGGATAAAATGAGCAGCCATTTTCTCGCAGGTTTCTAATGTAACACGCTGTCTTCGTCAGCTCTGTTTACAGCCACTCCGCTATTCACTTACTATTTTCAGGATTTGTGCCCTTTGATCACAAAACGCCTATAAAGCTGTACGAAATGATTGTTGAGTGCAACTTGACCTTTCCCAGTCATTTCAAGGCAGCTGCTACTGACTTACTGAAGAAAATTATTCAGGTAAATCTCTATATGGCGCCCTTGCACACGCAACACGCCGTCCTCCCCAAGAGGCCAACAACAACGACAAAAAACAACAGCGATAAAACGGGAGGAGGGGGGGGGGGGGAATAAGGCTTGCCACAAAATTTAAAAAAAAAACAAAAACAGCTCATTTTGCTAAAGTCGTGCGACAGCAACAGACAACTAAAAAGTTCTAAATGGGAAATAAAGTCTAAATCAAACAAAAGACAAAGTAGGCTGGCGGGCAGTCCGACACCCACCTCCCCCCCCCATTTTTTATTATCTCCCTTAGTAGACTTTCCTCCCTTTTCCAATTTCAACATGATTTTACTAAATTGTGCTGATTTAACTGACATAAATCACACTCCAATCCTCCAGACATGGGTTATTATCCTCTTGAGTGTATTCTTTCCTTTCAGTAAGTTTGTCAGTGCAGTCATGAATCTCAGTTCTCACCCTGTGGTATTATCAGAAACAATACAGTTGAACCCCCACCCCCCGGCTGTTCTTATTTTTATTCCATTGTTTTCTGCTTTGCAATGCAGGGTTCATACAAAGTCTTGAAAACTGATTTTAAGGACTTTTTAAGGACTTCCTAAGGACTCACAGTAAAAAAATTAAGGACCTGTGTGCCTGTGACCAAGAAATATTACAACTATTCAAGTGGTGTGCAGCACTCATCGATACGGCATGTTTCTGTATCCAGAGTTCAAACAAAGTAAATTCACTCTAAAAAGTTCTGTTATTTCGGAGTACCACTTGTCCAGTATGCAACTGGCAGATTTGAATCTCAAATGTTTCAACTGAAACACAAATTTTAAGGACTTTTTAAGGACTTTGGCATCATTTTCAGAATTTAAGGACTTTTTGAGTACTTATTTTTTCTTTTATGAAAATTAATGACTTTAAGGACTTTTAAGGACCTGTGTGAACCCTGGCCATGTGAACATCTGGTGCTTCATTATTGCGTATTTTAAGGTCCTGTGCTGATTTACTACACATGTTTGCAATATTAACCGCTTTATGTTAAATTTGATCAAAATTTTCGGTCATTTATGTATCCGCAGCTTTTTATACATGTAATTTGATTCAGACTTAAGGCTGGCCCACTTGATTTGACGTTGTCAGCTCATTATACATGTATTTCTTTTCTCCCATGTTCTGTCTGCCCAAGGCTTTTTGCTGAAATAGAATAGAGTAAATAAGAAAAACGACCGTGTTTCTCTCCATACTACACTACAACATGTAATTCCTCATTAGAACAGTGCTTCTCAACCTTTTTCAGGTCATTGCACATTTAGGCCCAGTGGCGGACCTTTGTGTTTTGGGGCCCTGAAGCTGGAACTGTTATGGGGCCCCTTCGCAACCAGCAGCAATAGGACAACATCCAAAATCCACTCATTAAAAAGTTTCGCCAGGGCCTTCCGGGATTAGGAGCTCTGAAGCTTAAGCTTCATTAATTTCACTGTTGATCCGCCACTGTAGGCCCCAAATGTTCTGTCATCACCACTCTATTCCCCACCCTGCTCCAGTCTGCAATTACAAGTACATGTACACAAAAGCCCCGGCGTTATTCTCTTTTTTAGTTATTTTCCTTTGGCAATATATCAATTGCTCTTTCTGTTTGTCTCTTCCAACCTGTGTTGAAAGACAGATGTTACTAAACGCTACGGCAACTTGAAGGACGGTGCCTTTGACATCATCTACCACAGCTGGTACAAAGAGGTGGACTTCAGAAAGATCATGAAGCGAGCTTACCAAGCTCCCTGGATACCCACCGTCAAATCAGCGACAGACACGGCCCATTTCGAAAAATTTAAAGACGAAGCCTTGGTGATTAACAAAACAGATAAATACCCACAAGAGTTTGCGAACTTCTAGATGTTTAGTCTAGATTTATTCTTCCGTTCATTGATTTTCTTTCCTGAACAGGCATTGTGTCGAGGAAGGAAAGTTTGCAGACAGATGTACGGTATCACCTGGTTAGAAGGAGAAAGGCTCTGAGATGTTGTTTCATTCCCCGTTAAATGTAATGTAACGAGGACACATTGTAACATTTTCAAAACCATGTTGTCCAAAGTATAAAGTCAGTCATTTTATTTGGCAGCGTGGTCACTATTCACTGGCACTGCGGTTATTTTCCACATTAGATGACCGCCCGGAAATCCACAGTGGTTTCCTGTGGCCTGATGAATTTCCATTTTCAAACCAAAGTATTTTCAAGGAGAATAACCATGATACTGTGATAATATTATTTTCTGTAAGACATTTTGTGACAAATCGACATACATGTATGTATGCATATATCAGCCCTTCTTTCTTTTTCTCATGACTTCTGTTATAAGTGGACTTGCAGTTCTGATGAGGTTGTATTAAATGACGTGAATGATTCAGGTAGGTGCGAATGAGGCTGCAGGTGCTCCTTTGACAACTATGTATGGAGTGAGGGAAACTGTGCTGATTGCAGGTGCACAATGAAATGAAGCCTATTGGTGTGAAATGCTTGAATCATGCAGTGCAGGACAAACTGAAAAATTTGTGTCTTCAACTACTTCAAGAGTTTGCAGTGAATGCATTTGATGCAGTTGCACTAATAACATACAGTAGCAACCTCATGTTCTTCCGTCTTATCCAAAACATTTAGCAAGCTGCTTTAACACCATTTGCTAAGACTGTTGAGAGTACATTTACTAGTTACATGTATAAACCATTGCCACACATTTGTGAAGACTTATACAAATACTGACATTCACACTAGGAACTAAAGTATTTGGTCAACACTCAACAGTAACCAATGTCAAGTTTGTTTAATTTTTTTTGTCCAATTTTTTTTCTAGAAATGTTTCAAATACATGAATTTTATGTTGTGGAAGCATTTTCTGAATGTCTCATTTGCATGCAAGCTGATACACTGTATACATGTACATTTTTTTTATGTTCCATAATAAGACTGAAAAGACATCATCTTGCAAAGATAATAAATTTGTCATTGAACTGATTTGATTTTCAAGATAACATTGTGAAATGGATTGCTGCATGTAATACATGAAATTCTTGTCACCAGATCATGAGATATGATACAAAGCTGAAACTACAGTTTGTGGTGTTCAGTTTTCATTTCCCTTAATATTCTGCACTAGCCTTTTTCATTCATTCGAAAATCAGAGCTTAAGTATGTTGGGCAACATAAAAAAAGATTTGAAGACCACAGGGAAAAATAACCATAGTCACTAAGTAAAAAAAATGAAACCCCAAGACACAGAATACCGAGACGAACCATTCCCTCTTTCACTAATGTCCACAACTTGCGCGTGCATATAAACTTGGCGAGTACTACTCACAGAGCTCTATGATACTACTTTTCCTCATTCATTTATTATTTATGAAGGGGTGTAGTGCAAGTTGTTGCATTCTTGATATGGATGATACGCGCGCAAGTCAATGGATGGAAAATGACGAATTGATCTGTCTCAGTATCCTGTGTCTTGAGTGAAACAGAAAAATCTATTTTTAAATTTTGGAAGTTCACAATTTCCCTCTAGCAACCGAAAGGGAGAGTCTTGACTATTTTGTGACTGCAGATCTTTTTTTCAAACTTTGGTTTCTTAGAGAGGAGGCTGATGATGGGCCAATGAAAGCTTGTACACGGGAGGGATAAAAGTAAAAATTACTTTTTGTGAGTGTAGTTGTTTCTCCCCTGTGGTTGTTTGTTGTTCATCATCATTATTTCTCATTTTAAAACTGTAAAAATGGAATTTATCTATCAACAAGGCTCAAAGTATAGTTTTCTTTCATAACCCTTTTTTTTTTCAATCCATTTCAATAAAATTTCAGTTTTGGACCACCACCGCAAAACCTTTTGCATTATTTGGAAGCATGAAAAATGGGTGAATTCTGCAGTCACTATTCAAGAGCAAAAAGGCATCCAAGAGTACTGAACAGAAGCTGAAGAGGCATTACTGGATCATTTTTACACCAAGCTGTCATACAATAAATGAACCACAGTTTAGAAACTTTTTCCACTCAAGTTCATTTTATTAAAAGTGCACTTTATTCATCTCCTATAGCAGCAATAATTCAGTCAAACAATATTTTGTGAGGCACTTGAACACTTTATTACATCAGTTATGAATTATTTCATGAGATATTTCAATTTAAAATCAAAGAAGAGCTACCCCCAGATAAACACACAATTCATTCTGCTATGGCAAGGATTACAAAATTGTATCACTGCTACAAACCCAAATACATGTACACGACAACATTGAATCTGAGACTGAGTTTGGAGGAAGCACAAAACCGGTCACATTGTGCTAAGAAGAGCTACATTTACTATAGCATAATATCAGACAACCATGAATGGGGAAGGAAAGGGAGTGGGGAGAAGATACTGACTTTCATTTGACCAATTTATTTTCATGTCCCACATAGCAGTCACATCAACTAGTCTCCACTTCAGACAGGAGTGACATTCAAGTACAGCAGTGTCTCAAAGGGCCACAAATAAAATTTTTAAAAACATAAAAATTTATCCCCACACCCACCATGGTGACTGAGGATCTGATTCAGGTCAGCATCAGGTTAAGTTCAAATAAGCCTTAAACGGTTCTAAAATACCAAAGAAAAGGTCACCTGACAAAGCTGAAGCTGTAGGGGCCTATCATAGTGCACATCTGAGAATTAGTGGTAGGAGCTGGCTGTGTCTGAGCCAGCTTAGTATGATAGGGTCTTCCCCAATTTATTCAGGAAATTACAGTGTGCATTCACAGCTGATTGTGCCGTTCTGGAATTAGTATGATTACAATCTGGTACATTTTACAGAAAGTTAATAAAACAACAACAAAAATAAAAGATGCTATTCCGGTATCTAATGCTAAGACGCAGGTTCATGTTCATAACTAGCTGCTATGCCATGTTGTCCCTCTACTGCCTTGGTGACAGGTGTCTCTCCCAGTCTCTGCTCTAGTCCCTTCCAGCTTCGAGTTGTTAGAAATTCACCTGTGACAGAAAAATTTTAACTCGTGTAGATTATTAAGAACAGCCGCTGGCATTAATTGTATCAGTGAAGAAACATATGACATCAGTTAATGAAAGTACTAACAATCAAAACCCACAATGTACCAGTAATGTGGGACTACATTCACAAAACAAACTAATATACCAATCATGCCATAATTCCTTCACAATTCAAGGACTCTTCTATAACGTGAATCACTTTCAGAACAATTCATAATCACGTTATATCATGGTCCAAATAAGTTCAACACTTGCATTAAGCAGATTCACCATTTTATTCTTGTAACGTATTTTGACAAGGAAAATCATTCACTACACACATAAAGTAGTTTCAACAAGAAACAACTGAGGGATCTACAGCTTTATAAACAAATTCATTGGGAAAAAATCTTATACATGTTCAAAGCTGAATCAGAAAATAAGTAAAATTTATTGATAAAGCTCTCTGTAATTGAAACAGCAGCAAAATCTCCACATTACAAAACCACTCAGTGCCTACCAGCATTTTCCGCCACTGCTGTCACTGCCATTGACTCTGACCTCAGAACCAGATCCTGGCCAGGAAGGCTGTTCACCTCAGGTGAATCCCTGATGCCCAGAGTTCTAACCTTATTACTAATCAGGGAAACATCAGCTTTTTCTGACTCAAGGGAATCTGGAATCTCCACATGCATAGATGCACCTGGGGTAATAAGACAGCAAGATCAGAAATAATGAAGCACATAAATTGTAGGGTTTTAGTGTACATCTGTTTAACGCAGTTTCAGCTATGCGTAGATGGGATTTGAGTCTGAGTTTGACTTTGGGTGTTACGGCATGTCGGCACGATAACGGCCACCTTGCACCCCTCACGGTCAATTTGGGTGCACATTCTTTATCTATATTTCATATTCACAAAATCAGGTATCCTTGACCGAACTATAGAAACAGAATTTCTGTGAGGGGCAAGTTTTACACTTACAGTTCTCATTGTAAGGGTAAAACTTTCACTGATAATGTGGAACTTTCAGATCTGAATAATCTTAGATCACCATCCTAACAATTATAAACAACATTCTAAATATGACAAATGGATGCGGTGGTCCAGTTACACAGAACACCCATCACAAATATTATACTAATCATGTGTCACTGCAACCAGTCACATAATTGTGTGTCCCCTTAAACAATGGCTATTCAGCTGTAAAGAGAATTCCAATGTTGCTTCTGTTAGGCAAGGACAGCTCAATTTAAGTCAACAACTTGTCTTGTAGCTTAAGCTAAAATTTCTGCAGTTTTCCATTCCTTTGCAGTATGACATCTACACTGAGACAAAAATTCATGCCTGACAAAAATATTTTATCATAGATTGCAAGCATTTGAGTCTATAGAAAAAAAAAAAATGACTGACTATTATATTGTTCTTAATGAGTTTTTACTGACATTTTCTTTTTGGAATCTCACAACAGCTTATCTGTTTGGAGTTAATGAGTTAATCCACTCAATAACATGTACAGCATGGATTGTTTGACATGCAATATTCTCTAAATCACACTTAATTTATTTACTGGACACCACAGACATTTGAATCTGATAACAAAGCAGTCACATTTTTCTATGGCAGAAATCCTATCAGCTTATGGGAAAACAAGACAGAATAAGGTCTTATGTAGACATAATAACACACAGACTGTCGTCTCACGTACTAGCATATCAATCAATGATTTTTGTGATTTTGAGTTAAGTCTACTTTATCTTTGCTCATTGTAAGATTTATACTCTCACAAAGTGACATGTTGATATCTTACACAATTTTGAAGTTATAAGCAGAAACACTTTTGCCCAATCCAAGCAAAACAAAAGTGAGCAAAACTTTGCAACGTGCTCCTGTATAATGAGAAAACTGTTGATGGTCATTCCTCTAAAGATGAATGATGAAATGCATCAGTTCATTATTTTCTACATTTTTGTTTTCCTGTCCTACCAAATGCATTGATATATTTGTGAGTGGATCTGGCAAAATTGGGGTCAAGGTGAAATTTATATGCCTCTAAAAAAAAAAAATGAAAATAACAGTGGACCATCATGTTCAACGACACTGCTAATAACGAAAACTTTGCTTGTAACGAGAGCAGTTTAAATCCCTGTTTTTTCTACTATGTAAGCTATATATTAACATACTTGAATAACGGTAATCGATAATCACAACCTTTGCTACAGCGAGAGAATTAATTCTCAGTGCATACTGCAAATTCTGGGAGCGGCCGCAGTACAGCATGTAGCGAGTCAGACATAATATCGTTCTTTGTCTCTTATTGCATGCCCACCCGTCCAGACACCTCTCACTCAGACCGACAATGCTTTGTGTCCTTACTAACCACGTGTCATGACAGCGCATTACACTACCATTCACGCAGCCTGCCCACCTGTCCAATTATGTCTTGCGTAGGCCTAGCAAGCGTTGTCTACTTGCTGACGTGCCGTGACAGCACTGTAAACTACCACCCACGCAATCAATAAATCTATGCCCGCCCGCCCGTCCAATCATGTCTTGCATGGGCCTGGCAAGCTTTGTCTACTTCCACCACCCACGCACTCAATAAATTGCCCGCCTGCCCGTCCAATCATCTCTTAAGATCTTACTTTACCTAAGAAGCTTTGTTTTCTTACTGACCGCACACTACGCCACCACCCACGCAACCAAAATATTTACCTATGGTAGTGATTTACGCGGATCAAAAACTGTGCTGCGAGTAATAATTATCGCACATCACAAGCAGTAACCAGAGACTGCACGTGTCTGACGAAGCTACACTGTTGTAGCCTTCATGACCAGCCCCACAGTTTGCCCCAGTGCGTGATGACTCATTACTTTGAACTGGCCGCGCATAGTGTGCTGTCACATCACGTGGCCAGTGGGGACAGAAAGCATACTTATTACTAAGCCTAAGCATGAGATGCCCAGGTCGCGCCACAACTCGCAAGGCAATTATTACTGGCAGCACGGTCTTTGATCGTAATTGATCGCCGCGCGGCGTATACTCTTTGTCTACACTGGACTTTGTGACCATATGCCTACACTCCCTATGTTACAAACTCGTGGCCAGTCTGTTACTCGTCTGCCTCTCTCGTAATTTGATCGAAACATGGCAACCGTCAGCACATAAAGATGAAAAAAAAAAAAAAAAGTACCGAGATGAAGGCTGAGACCTGCCATCAATTTGATATTACAGTATATGTGCGTTGATCGACAGGACTGTCAACAAGAGAGGTAACCATTATTTTTTATGGTTACCTCCCTAGTGAACATGTACTGCACATAGTGGGGTATTTTAATCCCCTGCCTTGCCTTTTGGACACCTTTCCTGGAATAGCGAAACCTCGGGAATAACGAGACATTTTTGGTGGAACATGGCCTCTCGTTATAACCAAGCTCCACTGTATCTCTAAGACAATTCCAAACACAATATTTCAACAGAATGCAGAAAAATGGCTGTATATATTTCATTTTATCAGTAAATCTTAATTTCCACAGACTTTTTTTCCCCCTTTGGAGGGATTTTCCCAGGAATCTGGTCTCTCACCTTAAGCTCAATTTTGCCACATCTATTCACATTTTATGCAAAAAGATAGTGAAAAATTGATAACTCCCAAAACTCACCTGGTAGTAACTCTCGGAAGTCTGTACTATAATCTCCTGTCCACTCCCTAGCCTGATTACATGCTATCTCCATTTCAAATGGACTGACAATTGGACGATAAAATTCTGACTGGTCCAACAAAGTGCTCTCTGGACAAGATACCAGAACATAGACATCCACTTCAGCAAAGTTGGCCAGTTTTGCAGGATTAAGTTTGCCGACAACAAAGGTGTAGCTCTTCTTCCCAGCTTTCTTCAGTAAGGATTTGAGATGGTCAATCATATCTCTGTATTTTGCCACCCCTAATGTCCCCGCCACAATGCCAACAATATTAGCATCTTTTGCTCTTTCAATTAGGTAGTAGCGTTTCATGAGGGCTTTATTAACATTTATAGTTTCCCTCCGAAAGACTTTGGAAACAGGATTATAACTCAAAAATGGGCACTTATTAAATGTCATCATCAAATTGTTCACAGTGGCACCTTCTGGGTTGCCTATAAATATGACACTGAAACGGTCTGGGGATTCATCACAGGGCAATCGCATAATTCTTCCACACTTGGATATGACAGAAAATGAATTGTCAGAAACACTACACGAGTCAGTCTGAGCCTCTTGAGTCTGACAATTTCCCTCCCTTTGATTTGGTGAAGTCACGACACTCTGGGTTGTACCACAATAGCCAACAGATTCTGGAGCGATGTAACTTGGAAGTGATAACTTTGATAGAATAAAATTCTTGTACAATTTCTGCAACTTTGAAAATATAGCATCTGAAAAAGGAAAAAAAAAATGGAGTAAGTTCATAAAGAAACAAACAAACAAAAAAAAGGCAGAAAAAAAAAAGTAAAGATAAGTTTCTGAGATGACAAAAAGGAAAAGAGGAAGAAAAAAAAGATAGTGAAAGGCAAAGTAACCACATTAAAAAAAAACTAGAATATAAACAAAATCGCTGCATGTAAGAGAAAAGTACATGACTTCGTCTGTTATGCCAGTTCTGGGAAGTATGCCAAACTTCTGGACACGTTTGTGATCATTAACTTCTTGTAAATGGCACAAAAAAAAAAATGAACAGTGACATTTTGTGAAAGTCTATCTCTTTGAATTTAGACAGACAAAATCCCAATAGAGAAAAGACTTGACACGTAAAGCAAATGTAAGAAAAAGAAGTGTGACCCAGATGAATAAACAAAGAAAACTGAATAAAAATTGAACCACGCAAATGCATTTCAGCAAATTGCAAATTTCAAGGGGCAGAATAAAAGGAGTAAAACTTTCTTATGAAATGTTATAAGCTCATATCAGAAAAATTAATTTGATTCCCACAGTTTATACAGTGCAGAACTGTTAAACCGGAAATGGATTTAGCCAAAAGTAGCGGTAAACTGAAAGAAAATAGGAATCCCAGATTTTTTTCCTCTTTATCTTTGTTAAAGTTCCAACCCCCCCCCCCCCCCCCCCCCGAGCAGAGCATGCTTTACTATTCTGTCAGGCCGTTTAGGAGCAGCAGCACTACAGGAATTGGGGGAGAGGGAAGCCTATAACCTCGCTGGTCTGAAATCAGAGCGCAGCAGGCAAGATATTAGGCGCATCGCGGGTGACCTTTCATACATGTAAAATGCATGACATCGGAAAGATGATAAGGTGTACTAGCGACCGTGAACAGCATAGTTCATGGCATCACGTGCTTAAATGGTAACGAGATCAGCAAGGCTGCAGTTCTGTACTGTCCATCTACACTCATGTCTCTCTACTCTGAGAGTTAGCCCACATTTGCCTGCATATCCATGCTTCCTGTGTCCTCATTCTCTGTCAAAAACACAGATCAACGTAGGTCGTTAGACTATTTTGCATAAATGCACTTACATTTGTTCTCTTTGATAGTGGTTTGGGCCACCTCTCTTGAAACTGGCATTTTTCAAGCCTCCTATCGGTAAACCGAAACTCTTTCTAACCAAAAAACAAACCCGTGGTCCCGCTGATTTTGGTTTAACTGTTGTCTACTGTATCTCAATGTCATATGGCTCTAAAAAAGACAATATAATGGTTTAAAAGTATGGCCTGAAGATGGAAGTGTGTCTCTGAAACAATAAATATCCTTACCAACAGCATGAACATATGTAGTATCATATGCTAAAATTGCTCTCATATTTGAGACACTACAATTCTCCTTTATTTGCTTGACGCAGTCATCTGTGTCAATATCAGACTTTCCAAAAACGTACAACACTGGCAGTCGAGCAGTAGGGCTAAGGCAGGCTTGGCCAAAATGAATGATGCAATCTGCCTTGTAATGCTGGGCTCCCACTTCATCCACACAACAGCTGCAAAAGCAAAGAGAAAACATAAAAAACAAGAGAAAAAACAAAACCAAGAAAAGCATTAACTCATTTGCTATGGTAACTCAAATATCTGGCTCGCCAGTTTTCACTTCACTACGGAAAGCTGTGAATATAAAATTTGTCTTGAGTGGACACTGATTTTCCAACACTAATATCTACGCCAACTTTTCAAAATATCGAATCCCATCTTGGTTCACTGATTTTCCTGCACTTTGATGTATAATACATTATGTCTTGTGTTCAAACTGAGTGAAGGAAAAAATACCTTTGAGCCACCCCTAAATTTCAAACCGGATAGTGTTGAGAATTCCCGTTCACATCCACAGAAGTTATCACAGGGAATGAGTTAAACTGGCCTGTTCTTTATTCTAACCAAGAAAAGCATTAAACTTAAACTGACCCGCGCTCCCTTTTGCTACTAATATAAATTCACATTTTGAGTGGTTATTACTGAAAGGGTAGAAAATAGGGGAGAAATCACAGTTTACAAGGATTATATCAGACAAGAAGAACTATTTAAACAGAATGTTCCAATACACTGATACAACTTACAAGTACAACCATTTTATTCATGGTAACATTTGCACACACTTTCACTCAACTGTCAATCTGAGAGTAATTTCCACTGTTGGTAAGTGTAGTAAAAGAATAATGGCAAACCGTAATGGATAAAGTAACCTGATAATATTGCTTTTCATCACACCTGCCATAAGAAGTATCACCAAGAATAAAGACAAAAGCTTCGGTCAAGCATCCTTGAATTCTCCTTGCTACGGCTGGTGCATCAAAGAGAAGTTCATCTGGAAACTGAAGTGCAACCTGTTTGCAGAAAAAACAAAGAAAGCATGGTAATTCAGGTAATATATCAAAAGTGACAGAGTGAGAATCGAGTTTGTTGAAATTCAAACCCTATAAGTACCATAAGTCTATAACCCAAACATTAACTGATCTTTTCTGAGAGTTTTCTTTCATATACAGATTTGATTTTTGATTAGAAAATGATTTAGAAAAAAAATTCTCAAAATCTAATTCCTCATGTTTCACACTGACACAGTCTGGAAAATATAGGGAAAATGAACTGGTATGCAACAGTATAAAATTTACATCTGAATCACCCATGAATACAATTTTAAAACACAAAGCAGAAATGAAACAACAGTAAACCCAAGGAGAACAACAAATGTAATTTTTAAACTAAAGCTCGACTGGGAACTTATAACTGTCAATGGTAACTTTAAATCAAGTTCACAGCTAAAGTAAAACAAAAGGTGTAAGTTTCCCAATAATTTGTAAAATTTCTTTAAAATACTTCAGGTGGTATCTGTTCATTACAAGCACTACAAGTTGAATCATTTTAATAAATTTATGTTTATTGTTTTCTAGTTCTGCAATTATCTACTAGTACTATGTACATTTACATAATAATGCTTACCATTTTAAATTTGCCTTCAGAAATCCATGTAATCAATCTTTTAACTTCGTACACCTCATCCAGCTGCTCCGTTTTCGTGAGCCCTGCTGGTGTAATTTCAATTTTCCTCTCCATCACCTCATCTCCTGAACTGAATGCAGTAGCTGACATGTTTAAGTCTTTTTTTGCACCAGCTATCACTGTGGTGTCACCATCGATTCTTGACAACAGAGAAGTAAGAGAACACTAGTAACAGAAACACTCTCCACATTTCACCATCCACAAAACATCTTTGGACCTCTTTGAAAGAGTCTTTCTAAAAGTGGAAAAATACAATCATTATTAAACTAGATTGTGCGAATTTTGGTAAAATGGATCATGGGTACAACAAGAGATTTAATATTCATGAAAACGGAATATGATCACTTTTCTGTCACGTAAAATTTGGAAGGAGTACCAAATGTGAGGTACACGTTAAGATTTTATATTTCAAGCCACGTCCACGCATAGGAAGTATGGGCTGGGGACATGGGGAGATCAGCTCCACCATTAACAATCCGAACATGATAAATTGATATGGTAATCCTTCATCAAATTACATGTTCTGCAGACTTCATTTTTAGCCTATGCAAGCTATTTGAGATTTTCATTATTTATGAACAAAACATAGTTCTAGTCCTATGTTACAACAAGAAACTGATAAATTTATTTATAGTGCGTCATTGTTAGGACGAGCGGGCTCAACAAACGATTTTCTCGAAAACTATCTGCTGGATTTATTTGAAATTTTGCACGGGTCCTCATTTCACAAGCCTAAAGGGAACTGATTTTCTATTTTCTAGACTATAGTCTGATTTTGAGTTTGCGTCTTTGCATTTTCTAATTAAATTACTTATAAGTAGACCGAATAATTAAAAACCTGTTCCACAGTAGGCTACCGAAGTGTATGAAACACTATAAAGTGTGTACTACCTCAATGACTGAGTATTGTGCGCAAAGTTCTCTCAGATTGGTTTCCCCTTCACGATGTACGCATTATATATATATTTTTTAAAATTATTTTTTTTTATTATACTTTTTAACGGGCCCATGTAAATTTTCAAATAAAAAATTTAGCAGTTTTCCATATAATCGGTGCTGATCTTGCTCATTCTAAAAAAAACAAAAACAACACTAGATCAACATCTAGAGATCTTGGCTACCTTGACTGAAACAAAGCTTTCCAGACCTGATCAGTTTCATTTGACGATACAGAAGGCTAAATTAGAGTCTAGATCTAGACTAGAGAGAATCTAATTCAAAATATAATTCACTTTCTAATATAAACCTCGACGTCTAGTCTAGTAATCCATTACAATTTACTAGTAGGCCTATTCGAAAGAGTCGAGATCTAGAGTTTGAGGTAGATGTCTAGTCTTTAGATATAGATCTAGACTTAGACATTAAAAAATCTAGATAGAGGTCTAGATCTAGACTAGCAGTAGATCTAGAATCTAGATCTAGCAATAGAAAAATAATTTTAAGGACAAAGTTATCTATTCGAGACTTGTAGGGCCTATAAATTTTCTAGATCAGCTGGGGTAAGGTTCTGAAGTACAGATTCTGTGCTCTGCCTCCTCCGTTAGCCTGATATCTCAACTAATTTTATCAGCTTGAATTACTGTACAAATGGCAAATGAAGATTACTATAATTTACAATTTGTTATGATAAGTACACTAGTACAGCACACGTGAGGCCTTGTTGTGTAGGTTGTTTTTAACATGATGGCTATGACTACGGTCTCCGCAATAATAAAATATTTATACACCGACAACGATATATTTGACACAAGTAACCTTTTTTTAAAAAAAAAAATCCAGATATGAAAATGAAGGATATAGTTTGAATCTATATAACAGTGTTGGATTTTATCGTATATTACACTAAACATATAACCAATGTCGGTGGACTTTGAATTGATGAGTGTGGCGTAAGGAAAATCAGACAATATTCAGTACCTCTACAGTTCACTGCACGATTTTGTTAGATTCGGCCTAAATAGCGCAAAACCCCCGTTCTGGGTTATTTGGGCCGATAATGCGAGTTTGCAGTTTGCACTGTTCTGGCGTGTTTTTTTTTTTTTTGAAACACAGAACCGGTAGCGGTGGCCATTGACGGTTCATCGATCGCCAATGGCTACCCCAGCCCCTTTTCGCCTGATGAGTCAATCTGACTACCACCCATTGATACAAACTGACTAGACCCTCATGCCCCCAGGTCCATCTGACCATTCCAATGCACACTTAAATCGACAATGGACACCGTATTACGCGGTGACAATTGGCACTCCCTTACCTAAAATACCTTCGGCCCAAATAGCACAGCACCAGGTTGTATAGGCCGTATTCGGCCTAAATATACACTTCCATTTTGTTACTACTTCGTCTCCTGAATTTGGTGGCAAAAATTTAGTAGTATCCGTTTTTTTTAAAAACATCCTATTGTGAAGGGCATTCCTTTGGTCTAAAAGATCCCAAAACTTCTGGGGATAAATTTGGCCCCAACAAAGACAGCCCATGGTCAAATTAAGGCCACAAAGCAGGGAAAATTGCTGAAAATGCTAGTGAATGTTTATAAGATTGGTTCAGAACACTCTTAGCTGTTATCACACACGTTCTCACCATTAGCCTGAGGTTCGAAAGTAATTCTAATGAAACAGACTTGACAAACAGTTTTGAAGAAGATAATGATCATGATTTGAACGGTCTCACGCATACGTAATTACATACACGAATTGTGTACCGATCAGTAGACTACTTTATTGTTCCACAGCGGAATTGAACCAAGTGCGAATACCGGAAGTTTACATCCGAGCGCCTTTTTTGAGTTTCTGAGCTGAAGAGATAATGAACTGAAAATTTATTTATATTATTGTTTCCATTCAAGTTTGTGAAGATGCATATTAAGTCTGTTGTTATCGATGGATTCAAGTCTTATGCTCAGAGAACAGAAATCAATGGGTTTGATCCTCTCTTCAATGCTATCACTGGCTTGAACGGGAGTGGCAAGTCCAACATATTGGATTCCATTTGTTTCCTCCTGGGCATCTCAAACCTCTCTCAGGTTGGTCTTGACCTGTATTAGATCATCTAGATCTAGATATCTAGATCTATTTGTCCTTTTCATTACTCTAGCCTAGATCTAGATCATCTAGATCTAGATTTAGACCAACTGGAAAGGGTCCAGAGGAGAGCTGCCCGCTTTGTGACGAATGACTATAGGCCTACTAGAAGTAGTAGTGTAAACAAAATGATGAGAGACCTTCAGTGGACACCATTAGAAGAGAGGAGAGCAAAAAACAAAGTAAAAATATTTTATAAGGGCAGGGAAGGAAATATCCATATCCCACTGAACCACCTCACCATTAATACCAGAGGCAACAGAAGGAATAATATAAAATATAACATCCCAAGCTCACGGGTTAACAGCCATCTTTATTCTTTTTACCCTAGTGTCATCAGGATGTGGAACAACCTCCCGGCAGAAGTCCAAACACTACCGTCTGCAACGACTTTCGACAATGAATTAAAGAACATAATTATCCGTTGCAGCTACCATTGTAACTAAAGTGCGGGTTGTATTTCTGTGCACAATCTGGAAACCAAGAGATATTTATACCAGAGTTATTATATAGGGCCTACAAAAGATTTTACACAACTAAGATATTTTTAAATGGTCTTAACATCTATGAAGGTTTTACCCTGCTTTTAGCCTCAGAGGAGCGACGTTGAGTCGCATATAGTAGTGCAGTTGGGGGAATCGTCTTCTAGACGTGCCAACTATGAAAGAAGAAGAAGAAGAAGATTTACTTTTTAAAAAAATGGGTCAGAAATCTGAACACTGGAACTAGATCTAGATCTAGACTAGATCTAGAATCTAGATCTACTCTAGATCTAGATCTAGATCTAGAGATCTAGTCTAGAATCTAGGTCTAGGGATAGAATGATAGATCTAGAGTCTAGATATCTAGGGTGTGCAAATAATTCCAATTCCAGGGCGCTTTTTCGGTTGTTCCCACCCCAACTTACCAAGGCTATATTACTTTATTAGTCGATTGTCAGATTGATATATATTTAACGACGTGAGGGTTTAGATCTAGAATCTAGTCAGTTTGTATCATCGAGGCTGTAGGCCGATGTTCGTCTGGGCAGTAGTCAGATTATCAGGGAAAGCCGCCGGGATAGATCTAGATCTAGCTATGTAGGCTATTGTTTTCACTCGGACTATGGAACGCATTCAGAAGTCCTTCCGTTAACTGGGGAGGGGTGGGAACAACCGATAAAGCGCCAATAATTGAACAAAGTGTTTATCCGTCGATTTCCCCTAGGATTTTTTTTATCCGTCAACATAGATAAATTCTGTATTTGTGAGTCATCTCCCCTGATTCGAACCTTTCTCCGTCCGTTTATCCCGATGCGTATTGGGCGAGTGTTGAAAACGATATTGAAATTGGAGGGACTTGGAAATTTATTGATTAAATTAAATGGATACATACAAAGGTTTAGGTGTAATCCCTTGAACTTGATATATTATATAATATATGGGTTTCTTGGTTTGGTCATGCTTATTTAGCAAGACGTTCCTCACAATTAGTCAAGTTTCTCAGTGGCGTAGTGGTTATCATCTCTGCCTATCATTAGTATCAATCAGAAGGTCGTGGTTCGATTCTCAGAACTGCGTTTTTTTGTTGGTTTTTTTTGCATCTTTTTATTAGGCATCAATCTTTTTTTTTTTTTAAACTCTTTCCCTACCACACATTCTGTGCAGTATTCCATGGTTGGACCAAGCTATATTTGAGCCACCATTTTGTTCCCTCAATAACCAAAAAATATGAAATTGTATGAAAATGAATGTCACCTGTCACCTGTCGGCTTCATCGTCATCGATGTTAGCTGCTACAGTGGATGTCACGACAAAATCTCCTCCACCCAATCCTGTCCTTAGCTTTCCTAGTTAGTTCACTTATTTCCAGCTGGCTGACTTTCTTGATGTTATCGTGATATGTAATGGGTGGTCTTCCTTGTTTTCTCTTTGTTTCTGTCTTTCCTTGAAGGATTGATATCATAAGGGCCGTGCTTTTGTTTCGGGCCGCGTGGCCGATGTATGCAAGTCTTCTTTTATTTATTTCAGGTGTTATTCTTCTGGTGGTGCCAAGCTGTTCTAAGATGCTTGTATTTGTTCTCCTTTCTGTCCAACTTATTCTGAGTAGCCTTCTGTAAAGCCACATTTCAGCTGCCTCCAATCTTGTTATGTCTGCCTTTTTGAGTGTCCAGGCTTCACAACCATGTAGTAGGACTGGCCAGATCAAGCACTTAAGTATGTTCACTTTGAGGTCCGTTGGTGTGCCTCTATCCTTCCAAATGTTGTTTAGTTGAACCATTTTGTGTTTTGCCATTCCTATCCTTGTTTTTATGTCCTTTGAGCAGCTTCCATCTTGCGATTTATGTGATCCTAGGTATTTGAAATCAGTCACTTTTTCTAGTGCTGTTTTGTTTACTAGTATCTCCTGGTGTTCATGGTGCCCTGTTCCAGTATGCATGACTTTCGTTTTCTTAGCATTTAGGTGTAGGCCTGCTGTCTTGCCCGCTTCATCCACTCTGTGCAACACTCTTTTCATGCTGGTGATGTTATCTGACATAAGAGCTGTGTCATCAGCGTAGCGAAGGTTTGTGATGTTTCGGCCTCCGATCTTTATTCCCATATCTTCTATGTCTGCGTTTCTCATGATCTGCTCAGTATAAATATTGAAAAGATGAGGTGAAAGTATGCAACCCTGTCTGACTCCTTTCTCGATGTTGAAATATGGACAGTTCTCATTGTTCCATCTAATCGTTGCCTTTTGTTCGTGGTATAGTGCAGCGATGAGGGTCACAAGGTGTTTCGGGAATCCCATCTTAATCATTATATCGAACAGGTGATGGTGCCTAACGCTGTCGAACGCTTTGCTGTAGTCTATGAACGTGATGAAGGCTTCGTTTCCATTGCTTCTTATCTGTTCAATCATTATTTGTAGTATGAAGAGCATGTCAGCGGTTCCTCTGTTGGTCCTGTAACCAGCTTGACATTCTGATAGTTCCTCTTCTACCTTAGATTTCATTCTGTTGAGTATGATGATGAGCAGGATTTTGCTGGTGTGACTGATGAGGGCGATGGTTCTATAATTTCCACAGTCTTTGACATTGTCGCTTTTGTATAGCATGACGAATTCTTGTAGCTTCCAGTCTGTTGGCCATTCATTTGTCTGCCAAATTTTGCAGATCATTTGGTGGAGTGCTTTTATTCCTGATTCGCTGGTATGTTTCAGGAGTTCACCTGGTATGTTGTCTAATCCAGGGGATTTTCCATTCTTTATTTGTTTTATTGCAGCCTGTACTTCCTCCAAGAGAGGTTCTGGTTCTTTATCTATCTGTTGTGAGTCTGGTTGTTGGAGGTCCCTCGGGTCTGGTCTGATGTTGTCCGCAAACAGCATCTTGCCGTATTCGTGCCATCTTGAGAGCACATCTTTTGTGTTTGTCAGTGTTGTGCCTTCTTTGTTGTTCAGACTCAAGTTCTGTGGTTGGAAATCCCTCTTTTTTACTTTTCTTATTTGTTCAAACATTTCTTTTGACTTTCTTTGTGTATTACATTCTGTTATGTTTGCACACTCTCTTTCTAACCATGCATTCTTGTCTCTTCTGATCTTTGTTTGGATTTCCTTCTTCAGTGCATGATATTCATCTTGTTTACTAAGTTTTCTGGCTTTGCTCTTTCTTTTTGCAAGCTCTATCACTTCTTCACTGATGTATGGTTTGGGAGTTTTCCTCGTTCTTTTCCCGAGTTTCGATTCAGCTGTTTCACTCCAAATTCTTTTCATGTCTTTCCACAGTGTATCTGGGTGTCTTTCTTCAGCTGACCACTCCTTGAGTAATGCTGAGAAACGGTTTTCTGTTTCGACCTGAAAAGCATTGCTGATTTCAGGGTCTTTCAGTTTGTCCGTGTCAAATCTGGTGGTGGGTTTTGGCTTGCTCTTCCTATAGGCTTTCAATCTCAGCTTTGCTGTCACTAAAATGTGGTCAGTGTCACAGTCTGCCCCTGGCCTTGTCTTTGAGTTGAGCACAGTTGTTTTCCAGTTTTTGTCAATCAGGATGTAATCAATCTGGTTTCGGAGATTGCCTCCAGGGTTTATCCATGTGTATCTTCTTCGCATCGGGTGTTTAAAGAGAGTGTTCGTGATGCTCATTTCATTTGCATGGCAGAAAGATGCTAACATGTCTCCTCGGTCGTTTCGTTCTCCTAATCCATAGGGTCCTATCCCACATTCCAGATCCTCACCCTCTCCCACTTTGGCATTGAAATCTCCCATGATTATGCATATTTCTCTGCTTGGGATTTTGTCTGTTACTGATTGTAGGTCATTATAGAACAGCTCTATTTCTTCTTCTGTGCTCGCAGATGTGGGGGCGTATACTTGTATGATGTTCAGGGGCACGGGTTGGGTGTCAAGTTTCACAGTGACAATTCTATCACTTATAGCGTCATGGCTGCTAATGTTGTCTCGTGAGCGTCTGTCCAGTATAATTGCAACACCATTCATGCCGCGTTTGTTTCCGCTGTATACGATGGTGTGATCTTCTGTCCTGAATAGGCCCTGTTTGTCCCATCGTACTTCACTCAGTCCAGTGATGTTCATGCTGAGTTCCTTCAGCTCCTCTAACAGGAGTGTAAGTTTTCCCATTTGTTTCATGGTCCTAACATTCCAGGTGCCGATGTTGATGACACTTTTGCTTTTTCTTTTCTTTGAATAGGAGTATCTACACCTCTGTTTCTTGCACTCACCGTCAGATACGCCAGTATCGTCATCACGGGTGCCTTCTGCAGTTGTGGATTCTCCCTCCCCAGTCGTTTTTGAGTCCCGACCCTCCCTGGGGGACTCAGAGGACACAGAACTATAACTTTCTTTCCTTTTGTGTGACATTTCATTGTAGTTTTTGGCAAGAAATTCTTCCAGTGGTCTGCCATTGCTTTCTGAAAGCGCAGGGCACATACTGTGCATTGGTCCCGGCCATTGTTTCAAAAACGGAATCCTCTGCCCGCAACCACGAGAGACAAAAGCCGTGCCCAAAGATCCTTCGGTCGACTTCCGTCCTCATCCATCCCCTGCTGCCAGGATTTCACCAGAGCCCTGTTAGCCAGCGACGTTTCGGGGTGACCCGGGATGGCCTTCACGGCTAGCGTAGCGCCTAAGTGACACAAGGTCACACCGTACTTCGCCCGAACCCAGCAATCCCCTACTTTGTCCTGTTTCCACCTCCCGGGACGAGGACCCAGGGTTGGGCTTATGAATGTAGATTCAAAATATTAAGGTTTGAATGTACAACAGTGAATTGTATTAATTTGTATTCACACAAATTGTGTTTCGTAAACACTGGATTGGAATTGAACATGAATTTCGTGAGCCGCATTTTGCGGCTCGCGGTAGGAATCGGGATTTCGCTTGAGCCGCAAAATGTGGCTTGCGGTAGGGAAAGAGTTAAAGCGGAAGAAATCCATTTTTTTTTTTTTTTTTGTATCTACACCTGTCAATCGGGGGACAGTGGTTCGATTCTCAGCAGGGTAGGGTTTTTTTTTTCTTTTCTTACAAATAAAAGTCTTTTTATCTGTAATCAATCTGTTTGGTAATTTTTTAAAAAATCCAGTTTGCTTGTTTGTTTGTTGTTGTTTTTTGTCATTAGTCAATCCGAGCTTTATCCGCCGATACTGTTGGCGGCCCAAGATTTGCCGATAGTGTTGCCGGATAAAGCCAAGTATCCGCCGATAATATTGACGGATAAAGCTGGGCAGTATCCATTGATAATGTTGACGGATAAAGCTGGGCAGTATCCGTCGATAATGTTGACGGATAAGGGCAGCCATAATTGAATTCATCTTGAGATAAATGACCGCGCCAGGTGCAAGCCGTATTCTCACACATCAGGTCACAATCCTCTTTGAGACGTAACTCTACTGTCTTATTGCTCACTGTATCTCTTCTAAATCAAAGGCATTGTGACAAGGACATGTTAACCAGTGAAACGCTGGTCGGGCTCTCAAAGACTAAGCTGTCAAAGGCTCTCCCCACACAACACACTATCAAAGGTGTAACATCAACATTGTCATGCGAACTGTTTGCTCAACAAAGTTGCAATATTATCTCATTGGGAGTGCCAATTGCCACCAGGAAATATGGTGTCCATTGTCGATTCAAGTGTGCCTTGTTATGGTCAGATGGACCTGGGGGCGTGAGGGTCTAGATAGTCAGTTTGTATCAATTCAATATTCAATAGGCTAATCAGGCAAAAAGGGGCTGGGGTAGCCATTGGCGATCGACGTACCGTCAATGGCCACTGCAAAATGCGATGATAATTGACGCTACCGGCTACCAGAAAATGCAGTGGTAATTGACGCTACCTATCACATTTTCTCACCAGCTGACCATCATTTAGAGTTGTCTTTATCTAAGATTAAAAACCAATCAGAAACAACCTCTGAAATGACTTTTGCCGCAAATGCCCACACTGGTTCATTAGTATGTCAATCTGGTTAAAAGCATTTGTTTAGGCTGGGGCTTAGGGGGCGTGGCTAGTTATCATGCTTCGTTCTCACAAAAATTACAGCTGTCAGTTTGGTATCATAAGACAGATCACTGGTTAGAGACTTACACTACAGACAAAGGTTTTGCTGGTCAATCTATTATCATCAAGTGTGATAAGGCATAGCAGCGAATGTTTTTATACTGATCAAATACGGTCCAAACCACGTGGTCAGCGGTAGAGTGGTCATTGCACATCGGCAAGGGTCAGTGCGACCCAGATAAGATTCCCCATGAGTAAGTAAAGTCACTGTCTGGGCAGCGGGCTTTATGGTTAGTGCATGGGGTGTGGGTTAAAAGCATTGATTCCTTGAGAGAGGCTATCATCTGTTGTTATTATTATTATGTTAGTAAAGAGTACCAAGCATGTCATATTGCAGCAAGCTCCTGTTGATACATTGCAGGTGTTATGACTTTTCTTTCAGTTTCAAATGAGTGCACTTACAAGGCAATTTAAAAACTTGATTTTTTCACAAAATTTGATTCCACTGACTGTAGGTAAGAGCTGGCAATCTTCAGGACCTGGTTTACAAGAGTGGTCAAGCTGGTGTAACTAAGGCCACTGTCAGTATCACATTTGACAATGCGGACAAGAATCAAACACCTTTGGGATATGAACAATATGATGAGATCACTGTTACCCGACAGGTAATTATTATTATTGTTCTTTATCATGAAATAATTTTGAAAGCATTAGATCTATATATTATATGTAAACACATGAGATTCATTGAACAGAAACATGTGATCAACTTACAGAACTGAGTTAGCATTGTGCTGGGCTGTTTTCTACATGCTGGGCACTTCATTTTGAGAGAGATTATTATAGTATTTAGAGTCTGGTCTTTAATTCATCGGAGTTCTTCATTCGTCTCACAATGGCACAATCAGAAGGGAGCTATATAGTTTAGGCCCATAGACTGCTTCAAAGAAAAGTGGGGTTGGTAGAAGACTAATCACGGTCTCATGATGGTGAAATGATTTGAAAAGAAATTTTTGCATTGTAAATGAGAAAATAATTAAAAGTGTTTCATGATGATATATAGTATAGATCTCTTCTTTAGTTACTTAAAGGTCTCACCTTTATTTTGGTGGTTTCACTGTTTTTTGTTCTTGTTTTGTTTTTTTTTAAAATTTATTAGTAATGAATTTCAAATTATTTTGTAACAGGATCAAGAGGATATTTGCCTAAAATGTTGTAAGCGATTTGTGACAAACTTTCACAAATTATTTCTCTTCTTCGTGTTAATATTGGATGTCTGTGAGGACTGACTTGTTAAATCTGCAGTTCTTGAATACCATCCCCTAAATTAAGCATTTAAGTTTTGATGTTGAGTAATGCTTAGTACCAGCTATAAAAAAAAAATAGTTGACTCATGAGCAGCTGAAGCCAGTCCCAGAGAATAGTTTTGAACTCAACTTTATTGTATTTCACAGGTTGTCATTGGTGGTCGGAATAAGTACTTGATCAACGGGAGCAACGCCAACAACATGCGAGTGCAGGATCTCTTTCGTTCAGTGCAGCTAAATGTCAACAATCCCCATTTTCTCATCATGCAGGGCAGAATCACCAAAGTGCTGAACATGAAACCCCCTGAGGTTGGTTTCTTTGTCTACAAAGAATAATAGAACGCCTGTCTCAGATTAGGATAGAATATTATTGATATAAATTATCCTGGGAAATTTGTCGTGTTAACTCTGTTATCTTGGAGAGGCGGACTTCAGTATGGCCTGGATTTGCTTTGATTCTAAAATTTGAATTTAAATGCTGTGCCTGGTGATTTTATTTGAGTTTTTCCTTTCACCATCCAAAAATATTTGACATAATTAAAACACATTTAAAATTATATTTTGTCAGCAATGTTGCTGATTTTGTCTTCATTTTTATCTTCTGTGTAGATTCTCTCTATGATAGAGGAGGCCGCTGGAACAAGGTTGTATGAAACAAAAAAAGAAGCAGCTCAGAAAACGATTGAGAAAAAGGATGCTAAACTGAGGGAGATTGACCTGGTAGGTTTTCTTTGTGCTTTTTCATTATCTTTAAATTGTCTGATTTTGTTTATTTGCAGTCTTTTAGATGGGAAATTTGGAATGATTTTGATAGGACCAGAAAAAGTGTGTATGGATTTTCAAATACAATCTCTAGTTGCATTATATTGAGATTGTATTTATTCTAATGCATGAGCACTGTTTTTTCTCAGGTTCTCAAAGAAGATATTACACCTACGTTGACCAAACTGAGGGAGGAAAGATCTTCGTATCTTGAATACCAAAAGATCATTCGTGAATTGGAACATCTTAACAAACTCTACATTGCATACCAGTTTGTCAGTGCTGAGGTGAGTGAAATGAACTTTTGTGTCGTATAGTTTTTGTCATTTTCTTTTTTCTTTTTAGCTTGTTGTTTTGAATGTGATGTGAGACATTAGCCTTACCTGCAATTTGTTTAACTCTGCTGAATTACAAGCTGATTTGCCATGTATAGTTAACAATGTAATCTAGTTATCTGCATTTAATTTTAATTCTAAATGAATTCTTTTTCTTTACCATTGTAATTGTTCCTTCCAGGCATTGAATTTTATGATCTGAGACCAGCTCTCTTTCACTTTTAATTTTACAATAACCTACATCTTATGCAGCATCATCTAATCATAAAACTTGTAGGATTATTTGTTAACAAATGATTCATTGCATTCACATTTAGCATTCACATTTAGTAAATAGAACCTGTCTCCAGTGTCAGTTGTTTCAGCAATCATAATTTCTTTCACCAGGAGAGGAAGAAGAGATCTTCAGATGATTTAGTGGACATGCAAGATCTGATTGTAAAAACCAGAGACAGGATTGAAGAGGTGATATTGGTCAAGTTCTGCCCATCTTAACAATCAAGAATAATAAGACTTATAAAATTATGCAACTCTTTCAAGTGTCTAAAGTTTCACAATAATATATTTCTTCCAGTTGGAAATGCTTATTTCTACATTCTCATTGTAGTAATAATAAATATAATAATTGTTTGCCGATTCTCATTCTTAAAATGTGAGCTGCTGTATATTAAACTTTATTCTGAATTTTGACATCATAAGTTTGAACATTTTAAAACCCATAACTTGAAGAGCCATTGATGAAACCTGCAGTATTTTCAGATACATTGCAATTGAATGAAAAATAAAACATTTTCTTTGTCGTTTCTTGGACTTCATTACTTTCAAAATTGTTGAGTTAAGACATTCACCGTTATTTCTCCTTCATTGACCCATTTCTTTCAATTAAATTGTACGAGACTTTATTTGGAAAAGACTAGTGAGTGTTGATAATTAAGATTCAGCATAAG
Organism: Onchidella celtica; assembly: GCA_963931925.1. NCBI lineage: Eukaryota > Metazoa > Mollusca > Gastropoda > Systellommatophora > Onchidiidae > Onchidella > Onchidella celtica. Next base: position 66,580,268 of record OZ007571.1, read on the forward strand.
ATTTTCATGGTGCTTGTCTGCTGAGGCACTTCAGATAATGTGAACTGCCTTGTAAATGTCTATTGACAGATCAAAGTGAAAATTGTGGAAATAGATTCAGCCATTGCGCAGCTTGAAAAGAAAAGGAATGAGGTAAGTGATGGAATATGCATCTCTTGTATATATACATTATAATTGGCAGATATATTGGTGCTCTATTGATCTCTGCTGTGTGAGAAGTTAAGTCAGATGACTAAGTGCCAAAATGGGAAATAGGCTAAAGAATTTTACTGTGTAAATTCAGATGCTTTTGAGCAGTTGCCAGAATTGTAATATTTCAGGAAGTACTGCTATTTATTCTGAATCTAAGTTCATATGTTTGGTGGGATTTATTAAGTGTTTCAGTGATTTCTTAGGTCTTGTGGTATTTAATTGGTTTATTTTATTCTATGTAAGAGAAAATTACAGCAATTTCAATTTTTTTTATTTTTTGGCACAGGAATCTGGCAGTGTGGCAACTCAGTTGGAAGCAGAGTTGGGAGAGAAGAAAGCCATTGATGTAAAAGTTCAAGGTGCAGTTAATGCCAAGAAGGATGCACTTAAGTCTGAGCAAAAAAGGCAGAAGGAAATTAACAAAAATATTGCTGATGTGAGTGGAGGATTACATGCTGTAGAGTGCAGTGTCACTGATCTTGAATTATTCAAGGCTGATAGACAGAATCGTCATAGTTATTGCTGGTTGCTTATTGAATTCTTGTATTCATTTTATCCTCATCTTTTGGGGAACATTATTTTGGATATTTTGAATTTTTGTTCTTCCCATTGTTTGAACAATTTTGCGAGCACTTAAACACAAAAATTAGCATTGACTGAAAATAAGAGCTCTAACAGGTAGGAAAGATCACAGAAAGAAGGACAAAGAACTTTGTTTTCCCATTTGAAAGCAACATTTAGAGGCTGACTACTGTTCATAATAATATTTGGATATCTTCAGAACAAAACATCCATTGCAAACCGTGAGAAAGATCTGAATAAAATTGAGGCAAATGTGGAAAAGATGAAAACAGATAAGCAAGCAGCAGAGCAAGAGTATGAGGCGGCCAAGAAACATTTTCAGGCAGTCAGTGCTGGTCTTTCATCTAACGCTGATGGAGAGGCAGCCACTTTGAATGATCAGCTGATCAGTAAGTTTATTGTGATACAATAGAGCGAGATAACAATTTGCGAAATACACATGCAGACTGTGGAAAAGCTAAAAAATTGTCACAACATGCAGGTTTCAAAGTAAATGCCCTCTTTTGATAGGATTTTCCGGATATATGAGAGATAATGATAATTGAAGTTAACCACAACAATAATGTTGAATGGTAGAGAAAATTAATTGGGCCTTGTTCTTGATCTTTTCAGTGGAAAATTGTACTGGGAATGATAACATGATATAGTTGATCAGAAATGGTTTGGAGGGCTGCCAAATTTGTGAAAGTTGTTTGCATTTCATAAGTAGATCATGGTATTCTGAAAACACATTTCCAAATAGGTCATAACTGCCAAATTGTATTTCAACAGCTGCCAAAGGTGAAATCAGCAAAGCAGAGACTGACACTAAACAGGCTCAGATGAGGTAAAAATTCTGCTATTGTTTATTACCTTTAGGGAATAAATTAATTTTTGTATTTTCTCCTAACAGCAAAGACTGTTAATGAAAAACACTTTGAAATAAATGTATGAAAAATGGGTGTCCGGATTGTAGCACAATTATTTTTAAATAATGCAAGGGCCGGGGTTTATGAATGGAATTGATGATTTTAGGTGATTTGTGACGAGTTATGAACTTGCATGGATGGCAGTCATGTGAATGGAAAAAAAAATTACTCTTTTTTTTCATAAGATTTCCATTTAGATGGCAAAATCTGTCAGTGAGCCTAAACAAGAGTGTTATTGCATGTGAAAACTAATAAATAAGAAAAAGATGTATGTTTTGTGGATTTTATGACAGGAACGTGACACCACAGGGTGTAAATAGTATGATTTGTTAATAAGAAGTTCTGAATACTGTGCAGTGACTTTGTGAAAGTTCCTTTGCCTTACAAAACCACTGATTTAAATTCTGTGGACCTTAGATATTCATTACACCACTTCATGGACTTTATTTTCTTTGGCTGACGGGTAACTTTGAAATTTTTATTTCTTATGCAGACTCAAGCATGCACAGCAGGAGATTAAGGCAAAGGAGTCAGAACTAAAGAAAACAGATCAGGACTATAAGAAGAACCAAGCCACATATGATGCTGTTCAGAAGGATTTGAGTAAATTAGAGGTACAGATGTTCTTTTATGATTTGACCTTAGTATATGAAGGCTAGTGCCATCTCAGTCAGTGAATTGCAAGCTTTGCATGTGAAACAGGAGTTGAGTTATACATTAGTCATAGTTGAATGCTCCATTTATAATCTACATTGAATAAAAAGAATGTGACAGTCACCAATCATTGTGATGCATTCATTGTTTATATGTCCATACTATGTTATACTTCTTACATTTGACACAGACTAATTTTGAATGTATTGACCTCATGATTTCAATTACACTTTGTATACCACAAATAGCATGAATGTTTCCTTTGATATGTGATATTGTAAAAGTTTTATAATTTCAGGCTGAAATGAAAAAACTTGGTTATGAGGACGGCTCGGAGGAAAAAATGGCGGTGGAGAAAAGAACAGTTACAAAGGAAGTGCAGGATCTGAGAGAGAAACTTTTGACAATGGAGGCCAAGTGAGAATTTCATATTTAATTTTATATTATTCTGCTTGCTTTAGTTCCATTTCTGTGGCTAATGTATATAAACATAATGGGAAACCTTTTCAGTGACACCAATTTTGTGGTTGGGCAATGGGAATGATTCGGATTGCCATGAGAAAATGCTTTTCAATCTGTGATACACACAAGAGGTAAAGGAAGTGTTTTATTTGTCTTAAATTCATTGATGTATTGTTCTGTGGTATAACCATGAGTGAATGTAAAACATGAAATGATCATTGCCGCTGTGCGTTATAAATTTTTTGTCACTTTCTTTCAGGTACCCACATTTGAAGTTTGATTACAAAGACCCAGAGAAAAATTTTGATCGGAGCAAAGTACATGGTCTTGTGTGCAAACTGTTTAATGTTAAAGATCCTATCAATTCCACAGCACTGGAAGTCACTGCGGGAGGAAAGGTTTGTTTTTCCTTTCTTGTCTTACTTTCATGAATTAATAATAGGATGAAAAGCTGAGAGTTTTTCTTAGTAAAGCTTCCACACCGAGAGACAAACAGCTGCGTCATGGCTGAAGATGAAATGTTCGTTTCAAGTCGCAAACTTTTCTCACTCACTTCAATTTCTACATTTCGCAATGCATTGGAAAAAAAAATAATCTAAGAAACTGACAGGAAGTCACAAAGGCAGACGTACACTTTAACACTTTAAACCAAGATTGATGTGTCATCCTTGCACATGGAGTAGCATAAGTGTGCCAGATGGATTTTCATAGTGGAGGGAACAAAATGTATTCCTGGCTGAAGGAGCTTTATACTAGCTATCATCCATTATTATAATCATATCTGATGCTGTCTGTCACACAATATTCAAAAGTTTGGAGTTTGTGGGGGAATTTATTTGCCATTCTATTTGCATAAATATGTTGAAGAATTAATTCATGGTTGGCGATAAAATGTGATAATCTTGGAAATCACTGTTTTCAAATTAAAATTCAAAACTAAGGACATAAAATGTGAAAATGATGTAAAATCTTATATAGATCAGCCTGCAGCTGCAATATACTTGAAATTCAAGATAAAGATTGTGATATGTCTAGTCGTATTAATATTTGTTTTGCTAATGAAAAACCAAAATTCATAGTAAAAACACAAGATGTCATGAAAATGTTTATTCCTTTATGCATTATATATACCTTTGACACACGATTTGAATGCTTTTGACACGATGTAGCTCTACAATGTTGTGGTGGACTCTGAGCTCACAGGCAAGAAACTTCTGAAAAATGGAGAACTGAAGAGGAGAGTGACTATTCTTCCCATCAACAAAATCACTGGCAGATCTATTGATGATGCAACTCTGAAAAGGGCTGAGGCATTGGTAGGCCGCTCAGTATTTTACTTTGAATGCTGTTCTCGGGGTTCCTGCGCACCCCTGGAAAACCCCTGGAAAAAGTGAATTACCCGTGGAATAGCCCTGAAATTTGCCCCGTATGAAAAAACAAAAAACAAAAAAAGCGGGAAAATCAGAGTTACCTTGTTTTTTTATCTCGTATTTTCCGACCTTTAAGTAGCCCTGGAATTTAACATTTTACCCCTGGAAAACCCCTGGAAAAAATTTCTTAAAGAGATGCAGGAACCCTGTGTTCTATACTTTATTAGATATGAAAAATTACTGACAACTCTAAAAATTTGTTCTTGGCAAAATGCGTAAAGAGGCTAAATTGTTACATTACTCTTTTTTTTCTTCATATTTACTGTGATCTTTTTTTTTCTTTTTCAAATTACTAATCAGCTTTGCTGCCTAAAGTCATACCTCAGTGAATCTATGCACTTGAATATTTACATCTTGAAACTAGTCATCTGTGTGAACTAGTTATGTAGTTTTAGATTTTCCTGAAACAAAATTCTGTAAATATTTATTGATGTAGTTTAACTTAAGAATAGTTAAAATTATATGACTTTATTTACTTACCAAAGAATTTTCTTTCTCTTTGTGTGATGAAACTTGAACTTGATTCAATTATCTTTTGTCCATTTAGATAAAAAATAAAATTCAGACAAATTAATGTATGAGACTAATGTTCTTACTGTTCAGCTTCATACCGTATAACATTTTCATGATACTGCACATCTTTTGTTAAAATACTTAACATGGAGTTTTTCACAAACTCCAGCTGTTGATTTATTAGTTCGCTTCATTGTCCTGGCAGTTGGAAATGCTTTTTGTCTTGTTTGAAGGGCCAATTTTTTTTTGTGGTTATCAGTTGTTTCTGAAAACTGAATTGATATACATTTGTACATAAACTTTACTTGAAATGATATCTAAGTCCAAATTTTGCTTGCAGGTTGGCAAAGACAAAGTGAAGACAGCACTGTCCTTGGTGAGCTGTGAGAAAAGATTTCAGCCTATCATGGAGTTTGTGTTTGGCTCTACTTTTGTTTGTGCAGACATGGACAGTGCCAGTAAGGTGGCCTATGACCCTAAAATTTCCAAGAAATGTGTTACCCTGGATGGTGACACTGTTGATCCAGCTGGTACCCTGGCAGGAGGTAAATTGTTCAACGTAACAATGTTTTGGTATAAATTCAGTGCAATCATTTATTATTATTGTTCTGGATTGCAGAAGGATCAAGAGCGGAGAGAAAATGAATTGTCTCTTGCACTTTTCTTAAATGTCATTATGATAAGAATCATCAATTTCTAGCATTGAGGCAACAGTGTTCAAATGTGTTCTTGATATTAATTTTTCTTTTCCTTTTTTTTTCCACCTCCGGTCATTTATCCCCCAGTGCTTTCAGTAATTGTTTCTTGTTCAATAAGCTAGTATTACATTGAACTTTGATAATCATTTGTTTAGCCTTTTTAAGAACAAGTTGAAATATATAATGTAAATTACTACCTAATCAAACCATTTGATGGGAATATCCTTAGTTAATCCCCTGAGTGCGCTGTTGACATACGCCATGCGTCCTAAAATCAACAGAGCAAGTGTGCTGGAGATGCACCTTATGTCCCACTAAAACCATCTAATTTGTAACTTCATGCACTTTAAACCAAATTTTCAGCATCCACAGGGGAAAAAACATGTAGCACTGAAGGGGTTAATTCCTGTTTGTAGATTCTTTGGTCGTGATTGCCACTGTCTTAAACTTCGCACACAGGTACGAAGTAACCAGCTTTTGGAATATCACAATGGTTTTACAGGTGCCCGCACTCAGACTGCATCCATGCTTGCCATGTTACTGGAGTTGCGAAGAATGGAAGAAGGTCTGATATCCAAATCAGATAGACTGAAACAGTTGGATCAAGAAGTGGCAGCTTTGAAGAAGGTGGCTGGAAAGTAAGTACTACAATCAAACATTTGCATGGGTTCCACCACAAATTTGTGGTATCCTTTCAGGTTGACCCAATAGAATGGACATTTAGTGTGTACCATAAATTATCATTATTTTTACTTGTAGTGCATCCTATTCTGAGGTAAAATTTTCATTGTTTAACCACAAAATGGTATGAGACAATGATAGTCAAGCTTTTCGAGTTTGGATCTTTGTTTTCAGAGGCTGTCTGCCCTGGGCATTTGCATCCATAATGACATCAAAGGCTTCCTCAGCATTGCTGTATTTTATTGAGAATGATGAGGTCAACAGTATTTCCACAAAAAGCATTGGATTTTAGAATGTTGGATCTTACTTGTACCAAAATTTATTGGACACCATGGTTCCAAATCCTTGTAACTACAAGTACTTCCACATGTCTGATCATGTTATTAAATACACATCACAAAATAGGAAAGGGGGAGCTCTGATTTATATATTAAACTTACTGATATACAAAAGCCTTTCCGGACTTTTTGTAAAAGTTTTATCTTGTTTGGCGCATTTTTATTCCTGTACTGTAAAATGGGATGTTTGAAAAAATTTGTAACACATTTGACGATGGTGTGAAAGAAAAATGGCTCCACATCATACAAAGATTTCAGTGCTCCTCAGGGTTAGTTCCAGTTTGTTCACAGAAGAGTGTGGTTTTGTGGGAGATATGTTCAGAATTTCTAAATATGCAAATTCTGTCTTACCAGGTACACAGAAGCCAAACAACAATATGATCTAAGGAAGCAGGAAGCTGAACAGCTGAGAGTTAGGTTGGAACAAAGCAGTCATCATCAGCAGCTGGAGGAAGTGAATGCATTGAAAGCCTCAGTGGGTGGGTATCAATTTGTAGCATTCTTTTAATCTCTTACAAACTTGACAATGTAGGGGATATCTGATGATGAAGTTTGGAAGTTCACAGGTGGGAAATCCTCCTCAGGGCTGATCTAAGTCTATTCGAGATTTTCATCCACTTTCAGCCTTTGTATATATATATTGGTGTATTATAATATTCAATAAAATACGAAATATGCAAGTTTACAGCCATGATCAGGCCTGTTGTGTGATTTCGCTCCATTACTGACCTTTGAAAGTTTTCTATTTTCCACCTGGGAACTTGCTATCAGGTCACCAAACACTGTTATAGTACTTACTTCGAAAGATTTTAATATATATTTATCATAATTTATGGCCAAGGTTAGTTTTAGCATGTAAAACTGTCCAGCGGAACAGTGAATAGTCACACATAAAACTGGTGCAGTCTGTAATCTGCCTACGATCTGCACACTACAGAATGACATGATAGAATCACAATAATCAATACTTTAAAGCAGTAAATGCTGAGCCAACTTTATTCGTGCTCTCAGCATTACTGGCACTAGTTGGCCTGCTGACTCAGGGAAAACACAGACATGATTTTTAAAGTTGTTTTGATCACCAGTGTGTAAATTGAGGCGCACATGAAATTTCCTGTCATACATTTTAATTCTACTGGAAGAAAATGCGTCTTTTTAAAAAAAAATTCTGCTCATAATGTTGGAACATTTTCTTCTGTTCAACTCAGGTGTGGCTTGAAATCAACAAAAGTATTAAAAACATAGCAAACTGCAAGACCTCTAAAATATGCCCACGTAAACCATTACATCTTTCTATATGACATTTAGTGGAATTTAAGGCTCAGCGATTAAAAAGCCTTTCATGATTACGTTAGAGGCCTTACTTTTAGCAGTTCTGTAATTTTATGATGATCACTGTTAACTCACAGAGGAACAGAACAGCATTCTGAAAACTGCACAAGAAACTCAGAAGAAAGCCCAGGAGAAAGTAAAAGACCTGGAGAACAAACTCAAGAATGCCTCTGCACTCAGGGAGGAAGAGCTCAAGGAAGCAGACAAGAGGGTGACAGATAGCAAGAAGAAAATGGAAGAAACAGCTGTCAGAGCAAAAGGCCACTTGCAGGTTTGTATTATATACATGCATAGTGTTTTGTTTTCATGCTATTCAGTTTGCGAGTAGGATTTCATTCTCAGGGATTTTATTATTAGTGTCATTTCTGCATGTTCTGTCAAGAATGAAGTTTTCACTATTGTGTAAAAGAAAAAAATTTTTTTATTTCTTGAGCTATTCAATTGGTAAATTAATAGGATTTCATTTTTAGGGATCTTTGTTTTTTTAAATTTTATTTTGTGTGTGGATGTGCCATTCTATACATGCTCTAGCAAGAATAAATTTTTCACTATTGTGTAACAATTTTAAGAAATGATTTTTATGTTGTTGTTTTTGGTCATGGAAATGTGCTTTCAGAAACTATGTATGTAGGTGACACAGGTTCATCATCTTCTTTTATGCATCATTTAGGAGGTCGACAGCATTAAACTAGAGATTGAAACTCTGCAAAAGGAGATGCAGTCTTATGAAGAGCATCTTCAGACAGTGGCAGATTCCATTGCTACAATAAATGATGCACTGAAGGAGCTGAATGAAGAACTTGCAGCTTCCAAAGTAATTTCTGCATTTTTATGTTTTTTTTGGTACCTGCATTTAATACATGCTTTTTTCAGAATCTGAAAGATTAGAATATTTATATTAGGATTATAAACTCCATTCTTTTGCCATGAAGTTCAGTGGGGCTTTGTTTAATGAACAGTAAATTTCAGTAGGAAATGGCATTTACGTCAAAGAAATGAATCCAATTTTGTTTTATATTTGATGATATTTATTTACTGTTGATGGGGTGTATAAAACAATAAAAGACCTCAATAAAATTAAACTCAAAGGCTGTTGTTTGGGGACTTTAATATAGGCCCATTGCGCATATTGGCCATCTTTGATGTAAGGACAGACGCATCATCAAGGCGATTGTAGCATTGATTTTGATTCGTTAGCTGATTTGCACTGCGAGCACCAACCGGCGGCAAGTTAAAAGTAGTTCACTACAGTAAACAATGGCACGTGTGTACATGCACGTGGGAGACGTTTGTTCAATTCTTTCACTTCCTTTCCCTTGTTTACACGGATGGTAGGGAATCTGACCAGCTTGGATCCATCCTTTCCACCCCTGTCATAACAGTCAACAATGCAACAAGCAGGGATTTTCACTGCTTAGAGTTTAGACATATCTCGAAGTTACACTCATCAGCTGATCCACCTGCCATCTTGGGTGTCGGAAGAACAAAACAAAAACACTCTGTGACGTCATTCGCAATGGGCCTATTTCACACAAAAAGTTATAACTGAGCAGTGAATTCAACTCAGTATTCTGTTTGGCTTTGTAATTATACACTCCCCTGACAGCAGCATTTGATTTTATTTTTAATGAGGTTCCAGCAGCCAACCGATGATGTGGTACCGATCATAGCAGGTTTGATATATCTTGTATATTGTAATAGGCTAATGACTGTTGGATAGCATCCTTGCCAAAAGCACAAATTTTGATTATGACAAAATGTAAGCAACATTTAGGCGGAGTTTGTTATTTCATCTAACATTTCTGTATTTGCTTCTAGGCTGAGGTTCAGAAAGCACAGGCAGAATTAAACAAGCACAAAGAGACACTTAAGGGTTATAACCAGGAAATTGGCAAGAAAGACTCTGAGAAGAAGAGTCTGAATAAGGAAAACAATGAATGTGGACTGAAAATTCAGGAGATGGAACACAAAGTTGCGAAGTTTCAGAAGGACTCTAAAGAAGCATCCAGATATGTGAGTGCTGACGCAAATCTGCCAAATCTGTTTTTTGTTTGTTTGTTTTTGTTTAGATACACATTGCAGTAATTTTTTTTGCAACCTTTGATATCACGTTTGCTTTGCATTATGCTCTTTGAAGTTTATAAATGTGAAAATAATTTTAGATTTTGTGTGTACCAAAACAGTAGGCATACTAGATGGTAAAAAACAAAAAATAAATCATCCCTGAAAGTTTGACTGTAATTGCATGTAAATTTCAGATTTTTTATTTTTAAAGGCAGAACAGTCTTGTAACTCATAGTTACTAAAGAGTGCTTGTGTCTCAGACAACATCTTTGTTTCATTAGGGTTGTACTGTCATTGGATTTCAATGTTTAAATCAGCCATGTTTGTCAGTCAGATTATTGTAATTCACATTTCAATGTTTTTAGTAATTGTACTTCTGTTTTCCTGTAGGTGGAGTCTTTATTGGAGAAATATGACTGGATAGTAGATGAAAAGAAATTTTTTGGACAAGCAAACACCATCTATGACTTTAGTGCACAAGACCCCAAGGAGGCTGAGAAGAGAATCCAAAAGCTGACAGAAACGAAAAATAAATTGTCAAAAAGTGTGAATGTACGGGCCATGAACTTGCTGGGCTCTGCGGAAGAACAGGTAGACAGTCATGATAATCAGATTTTGCATTCGTTTCAAGCTGCTTTTCAAAGTGGTTAGAAATATTGTCGCTGCAGGATTCTAAACAGCTAACTCTGAAAATGCAGTGTATTTGTTTTTTTCCGGAATTAAGAGTGACATCACATAACACATCCTATAAATAAAATAAGCCCTGGATATGTAATGGGAAACATTTTTAGTATCAGTACCGATTCCCAGCTCCAAAATGTGTATAATAGCCTTGCTCTTCAGTTTTTTCATTCTCCTGTAAAATTTACAAAAACCGAGTTAGCCGTTTAGAATCCCGCAGCGACGATATTACATAAAAAAAAAATTACAGCTACACTTTGGATTTGATAAAAGGCATTCACAAAACATTGCCTCTTTGACTATATGGCCTAGTTTACTGAAAAGGACGGAAAATTGGAAATATTTGAGGGACCAGTGAACCCAATTGAGATCCCTGGTAAAAGATGGGACTCGACCGTAGACTATATAAACTCTCATACTGACTTTTAACTTACATTATCCTCTTTATTATTAATGTGTTGTTTACAAAATGACAGGGGAAAGCACTTCCCAAGCTGTGTTTACATACTATTCTTGCATTTTCACCACAGTATGCAGATTTGATGAAGAAGAGAAAAGTAGTCCTGAATGATAAGGCAAAAATAGCCTCTGTTATTGAAGAACTGGACAAGAAGAAGAAAGCTGCCCTTATTAAAGCATGGGAGCAGGTTAATAAGGTGAATTAATTGTTGTTTGAAACTGATCCCTTGTCATTCCTATAGAACATCAAGCTTTCTCAAATTTGCTGAATTCTTTGTTTTTCACTGTTTCTACAGCTCTCCCCCTGTCTTGCGCTCTGATAGAATCTCACTACAGAGGACGTAGCAATTGAATCTTAGTTTCTGTAAAATGAAAGCATTTGTGACCATAAGAATATACATACATACACTTATTCTTGTGTCGGTGTATGTAGGCCTGTACTGACAAGCCACATGGATACAGTAAAATTCAGTGGGTTTCAGAATTTTTCACTTTGAGCCCCATCATTCTTATGCAGTATAACATAAACCAAGATGATGGAAGAATGATGAAGTTATTAAACCACCAGTAACCTCACAGAGACTTCAAAATCTATTATTTTTATTTTAAAAATTTGGAAGAACTTCAGGGCATGGTTCTTTTTCTCTTTGTATGAAGAGAACTGTGTCAGTTGTGAGTAATATATTACGCAAATATTGCACTGACACTGCACAGATTATTGCCTCAGATCACTTGTCTCTGCTTTAAATTCAAATAAAATTACTAGCCTGTTTTTAGATGTGTGCCATATTTTACTAAGGTTCCATATCATTTCACTTCACCTATGCCTGTTACTGAGTGTATTGAGTTGTGATGTTTATGTAATGATGCGTAAGATGTGTGTACTATATATGTGCTCTTAAACACTCTGGCAAAAAGAATTTCCACCATGGGATAATAAAGTAATTCTTATCTTATCTTATCCGTGCACCTTGAACGTATGTTTGAATTTACTGCTTCTTTTCCTCTGCCAGGATTTTGGTTCAATTTTCTCCACCTTGCTACCTGGAACTCAAGCCAAACTAACTCCCCCTGATGGTCAGACCGTGCTTGACGGGTTGGAGGTCAAAGTTGGATTTGGCAGTGTATGGAAAGAGTCTCTAGGAGAACTCAGTGGAGGGCAAAGGTTCGTGACTACTAAATATTCAGAGACCCACTTTTGAAACCCCAGATATATATTTATAAAACAAAGTGCTTATTTGACCAGTTTGTCGGAAAGGACATTGGCAGGCTAGGCCTTATTGGTCCCAATTCCAGAAATTGAATAGTATGCGCTGTCAGTCTATTATTAGGCTAGCATATGATACAAACGAAGGATCGGAAGATGGCCTCATTCACCAAAAGGGACAATGGTTCATTTGCCAAACTGCGGGGGTATGTGGATCCCCACAAGGGTGCAACTTTAGGAGCGGCTGTGCAAAGGGGGGCATGGAGGCTCTCAAGTTAGTCCTCTGTAGGGATGATTTTTAAAGTAAACACCCGGCTCGGCAATTCCCCGTTGAGAATTCCAACAAAAAGCATTTAAGTTTTCCTTTGGACAGATCAGGATTAGGATTAGCTCATTTGGACCAATAGGGATAACCCTTATGAAATCCCACATATGTAGTTAATAAGTGCATTTATTTCTAAGTGCTGACAAATTAGTGAAGACTCATTAGTTTTCTTCAATTTGTTCTCAGTTTTGTTGCACCAAAGATTTACATAAACCAGTCTTCTGTTTGAGATCAGTCAGAATAGAAAATTTCTGAAAATTACGCCCAGTTTAGTTGGTGTTGGATGCCTGTACATATCATTCTGTGGAGCAATTAACTGCAATAATGTCAGTATTTCCAGCAATTATAATGCAGGGAGCCGAATACAGCGTGTACATTGCTGGAAATTGCCCTTGGGACTAACTACAGCTCTATCAAGATTTTTTGCCACCCTCAACATGTGTTATCATAGTTTATACTCATGTATTATCATGTACTGATAAAAACACAAAATATCATTGGTCGGGTGTTAAAATTAGCCTTTGAGGCTGTTGGAAGGGGATGACAGTCTAATTACAAAGCCAAATAGAGAAAATACTGAGTTGTGTTCACTGCTCAGCTAAAGTTTTCTATACTGTTCGTAAACAACAACTTCAAAAGCTAATGGGGTTCCAGCAACCGACCAACGATATGGAAGTTTTCCATTGGGGTTCAAGCCTGTCAAGTGGTTTGGTACATTTTCATCCTTGCAGCAATTTTCCAATTCCCCACCAATCTTATAAGTAATGACTCTGTATTTTTTACTTCCAGATCCCTGGTGGCATTGTCACTGATTCTGGCTATGTTGCTGTTCAAGCCAGCTCCCATTTACATTTTAGATGAAGTGGATGCAGCTTTGGATCTCTCTCACACTCAAAACATTGGTCAGATGATCAAGTCTCACTTTAAACATTCTCAGGTAATGATTTTTATGCATTTTTCAGTGATTTTGCCCATTATAGTTATTCAATTTAATTAAATTCAAGTCTTTTTTTCTTTTCTGAATTGAGCATTTTTTTTCAAAATCTTATTTTTGTCATAGTAGTAAGAGTAATTAAATGTTAATGTAGAGTAGACTAATCTTTTATCTCAAAAAGATTAGATTACTTCTGAAATTTTCATTTTGAATCCAAATTGTGTCATTTCTAATTTCTGCATTTGTGGTAGAATTGTGATTGTTGCAGTGGTGAAGTCTTCTCTAATCCTTACCTTTGACCTTCCTGTCATTATTTTCTGATGGTAAATGACTGTAATATAGTTTGTATGACTTTTAATAAATGCTCTTAAAAACTCTTATTGGGGCTTAGTCTAATTTCAGTGCTGAGCAGAGAAAACTGAACTGTGTTTACTGTTTACTTATAGCTTCCTTGGTTAAATACTACAGTGAAATTCAATGGAATTTTCCAGTTGTAAATTCTGATCATTGTTGTTTGCGTATGCTTTATTTATGTAATAAATGCTTAAGTCATCTTTGGAGTATACTAGGAGCATCTGGTTTGAGATCTTCCATGACCTATATAACGCATATTTTCATAATAAATCTATAATAAAGACAAGTTTTAGAAAGATAGACCTAAAGTATTGTTAAAATTTCCAAATAAGACTTATTGCTTTTATATGTTTACACAAACGGATAAAAAATGGCTTGGGCATTTATCACATGCAGATGACGTAATACATGTATTGTGTGTACTGAATGAGAATCTGCCGTAATGTTTTTATGGACTTTAGCTATGATGTAAAATGCCATGCATTGTCTTTTCTTCAACAGTTCATTGTAGTGTCTCTCAAAGATGGTATGTTCAACAATGCCAACGTCTTATTCCGCACCAAGTTTATTGATGGTGTATCCATGGTAACCAGGCATGTCCAGCACCATAACCACAAGGCTCTCTTATCTGCAAGTGCTGACAAAGAAAATGAAGCTGCAAATGCCCAGAGGAAAAAGCTTAAAAAATAAATGTTGCTGAAGCATTTTTACTTTACTTTAACACAATCAGATAGGAAATTATCATGACTGAAGGATGGATCAGTGAGATTTTTGCAAGGGAGGTTACAAATGCCTCTTCCATAACCTGCCACAGGGATTGAAGGATTATTCACCTTTGAGGTCTTTAGGAACTGTAATGCATTGTAAATTATTATTTTTCTAAAGTCTAAATTGATATACCTGCAATTTAGCATGCCCACATGAGATCTGGTTTGTTTGAAAGCAGGAGATTGATTTGTTATTATAGGTGTTGAGGAAATGTAATGCTTTGTACATTATTTTTCTACATCAATATTTGCTATTTAGTATGACTCACATTAGCTCTGGTTTTGAAAGCCAGAAATTGATTCACTGAGGTTTCAAGGAAATGCACTGCTTTGTACATTATTTTTTTGCTAAATTAATATGTGCTGTTTAATATGACCCACATGAGATCTGGTTTTGAAATTGATTCACAGTGGTGATTTTGATTGCCCCTGTTGGTTTTGTGTACATTTTAATTGTTGTGAGAGGGACTTGATCTGGATAATATCATCTGCCAAAAAGGATCAGAGGAAACCTTGTTTTAACACCATGGGTAAGAGTTGGCTGCAAAAGCTTGGCACCGGCAGAATTTAACGACTACAACCCTCACACTCTGCTGGTTGCTGGCAATACTGACATAAGGCAATCACAAACCTGAAGTCTCCTTTACAGCATCTCTCTGCATTTAAACAGAGAGAGAGAGAGCCTCACAACTGACTGACTTGGACTCAATTTCATAGTGTTATAGATCCTTTTTTTTTTTTATATATATATCCAAAGAGTACTAGATCTAGTACATTCATTTGCTCTTCCAAGGATAATCCATGCATGTCCATTTTTTTTGTTGAGTATAGTGTTTGTGGGATTATTGTTTCTGTAGACAACTGCTTTCTGGAAATATAATCTGATTTCACTTTCACCCACAGAACCTACAAGAATTTTTTCTCTTGGTAGCAAGTAAATTTGAACTCCACAGCTTGTAGTTAATGTGGAGTAAGTCATTATATTTCAAGCCAGAGAATGGGGCAGGAAAGACTGTTCGCTCCAAAGGTTTTTGTGTTCTGGGACTCACAAATTCACACATTTGTAGACCATACAATTTACAGATTGGTGTGTTAAGTTCATATGTAAATATTTCTCCAAGAAAGAAAAGTATCATAAGGTTAATGTCAAATAATGTCACCCCCTTGTCTATCCACTTGTAGTAATCATACATTTATGTGAATCACTTCTCTAGTAGCTATGCTTACTCTACAGTCATTCTCATTGTTATCTACACATTGGTGGGCACTACTGGTAGGGTCACCTTCTGTCTTATCATGCTGTTATATTCTATCTGTTGTCTTGCCTCTTCCTAGCCCAATGTGGCCATTGATGTGTTCATGTGATTTCTCCAAACTCAAACCTCATCGTTTCATCTATCTTTCACTCTATTCTTGAACTTTCATCAATTCAGGCATACTGTTTTCCAGTGTTTGGCTGCTGGTTTTGGATTGACAGTGACACTTATCTCATTGTCCTGTATCTCCTGTAACTCTTGTGTTCTCAAAATCTATATCATCACTGCCATCCATGAATTAATAAAAATACAAATTTTTATTAAAATGTCTTTGTCAGTCTCTTGCATGATTTTTTTTTTTTTTCTACTAGATGAAGTTCCCAGCATTATCCGGGATAAACCTGTGAACCCACTGTTCTATACAAAGCTTCTCATATTCTACAGTCTTACTACAGATTTCATGTGCTCCAGAGCACTGCGCACTCATTTCTGGTAGGGAAATTGCCCGCACCCAAGTGAACATGTATTAATACATCGTTTCCAGTGCAGTGAGCTTACTACTGGGAGCCAAAACAAAGATCATTGCATTTTACTTTTTTGCAACTTTTAATCTAAAAATACCTGAAACTTGAATGAACACAATCAGTCGATACAAAAGCGATTGTGCTGGATTAGTTGACACTTGAGTAAATTAACTTTATAATTTTTGGAACTGTCATTTAGGCTGTAGCGTTGAGCAAAAAAAGAGCCAAGAATTACTCCCACCATTTTTTTTTATAACAAGATTTTCTTTTGTACTCCAATCATCCCCATTGAATGATATCAACTTTTGAGAAATTGATGATTAAGTTTCATTTGCCATAGCTTTTATGACTTTTTTTTTTCTTTTAAGTAATAATTATAAATTAGGCACTAATTTAAATCCTTTTGATACTTTGACACAGTGGAGAAGATCTCTAGAAGTAGTGTGTAGTGTGTAATTCAGTTCAGCCAAAAAATGGAGACGGAATCTTGCCATTCTAAAGGGACAAAATGATAAGAGACTTAAACCCCAAAACTGTATAATCCTTTGTCCATCTGAGATACTGGCATTTTTTATGATTCTGATAGTTTTGAGTCAGGGCTACCTTATCATTGGTGAGATCTATAATCTCAGAAAATGATGTATCCATATCTTTGATAGTTTTGAAATTAGAAGCAGAGGACGTTTTTACCAAGTGCCTCGCTATCCACAAGAAATCTCACTTTTGCCAAAACCTTGAAATGCTCTTTGGTAAAATTGACGAAATATAAAAGCCACAGAAAAATTCTGGGGTGGCAGCAAGACTTAAGTTAAAACAAAGTGAAAAACTGGCTAAAAGAAAAAGTTGCATGTAGCAAAGCCTTGCATAAGAAATAATACCCAAACCATATATACGATGAAGGGCAAACTAAAAGGCAAGACAGAAAATGAACAATTTCATATTCTGTTTTGTTGTTCCGTTCTTTTATCTGTTCAATTTTTCAATGTTTTTTTTTTTTTTTTTCCTTGACGAAGGCTGTTACCGAAATATCAACTTTTTCTGACTTCTGATTTAGTTTGCATTTCATTGTGTCATTTGGGTATTATTTCTTGTGCTAGGCTTTGCTACATACAGCATTTTCTTTTTGCAATTTTTGACTCCTGTAGTGTAAATGTAAAAATTGTTGATGAGCCAGTAGTTGAGGATGGATGATGGATTGTACAGTTAATTGAGTGACGTAAACATGGACAATGAGGATTATAATTACGTATTACCAGCCACAAACTAGAGATTTAAAACAGCTTGGCTTTTGTACAAATAAGCATATATGTGAATTCATGACAAACACAAATCATACTAACTGAAATACACTTGTGAACCAGGATTTTAAACTTCTATAGCCTTAAAGAAGATGTCAAAAGTATCACCTCTCATGCCCGACTCTCTTTATTACCTTCCTGTGATTATTTACCATGTAAAACGCAAGGCACTTTTGGCAGATATTAATATTATGTAGCGTTCTTGACACTGTGACAGACAAAATTCTTAGAACCAGAGAGAGTTCATAATTATTGTAAGCTCAGAATGAAAAGCCACTGTAGCCTACACACAAGCACACCAGCAGTAACAAACTGTCCTTTCAACTCAAACAAAAAGAAACATCAAAGAAATTGCAACTGAGGACAGCATAAATCATTTTTATATAATTTAATTAGATCTGAGCAAAATCATAATAAAGCAGAACTTTGATACGGATACATCCACCTTCTATAGGGCTTCTAATAATACATGCGACAATGCTGAACATCAGAAGCGCGGATTAACGGTGTAGTAAGTCTTGATTGAATGGCTTGGTGGACAGCACATGGCAGTGCACGCGATCTCTGCTCTCAGACATGGGACTGACTATGTAGCCTGTAGCAAAATGGTAATACTTGTACTAGTATTAGTGCATTTTTCTACGCATTGATATTCCGCGATCCCAAAACCGAAACCAAATCCCTCGGTAATAATGCCAAATTGGCTAAACTGCACTTTTACCCGCAAGGTAATAATTAATGGTCACAATTATATTTCAGTGTGTATTTAACTTACACCATAACTCCGAACCGAATCTGTCACGATGGCAAATATTAAAATTGACGAAACAAAAGCCAGTGAAAAACTGCCAGGTCTCGCGGATAAGTTGTATTGATTTAATATTATTATTACACATTCTTCAAATTTTTTATTATTCGATTCTTTTATCTGTTCAATTTTATATTTTGTTTTTCTATTTGTTTGTTTGTTTTTCTTGAAAAAGATACTTCACCGAAATATTGAGATTCATTTTTTTGTCACCCCTTTTCTTTGCGTTTCATTTTATCGTTTGCATATTATTTCTTACGGGTGGCTTTGCTATATATACATACACCTTTTTCTTTTTGCCAGTTTTTGACTTGGCGATAGCAAAAGACTAACTAAAACAAAATTTTCACAGGAGATACAAGAAAAAAAAATACTACTGTGTTACGTCAAGCTTTATTCTTTGTTCAATTTCTTTTTGGTCATGAGTAAAAGAAACCAAACAAAATTGAAACCCTGGATGGAAAAATTGAACACAATTCATTCTATTGAAAAATGATGCTAAAAAGTAAATTTAGTCTCAACTGGCTTATACATGTATACAGTTTTTCTCTCCCCCCCCCCCCCCCCCCCCCCAATACGGCAGGTATGTTCCGCGAGCATGTTATGTGATGAAAAATCAAAATCAAAATCGAGGACTATGTAATGGGTGCAAGTTCACACTTCGGTCACCGTTCCCTAAGCTGTACCTGTAGTAATTAGTTTTGTCTACGGTACTACTTCTCAGGAGATTAAAAAAACTTTTATTTTAGTACAGCTGTTCTAGTAACCATGACATTTTGAAAGTTTGCTATTCGAATATTTTTCGGCTTGGGAGTCTAGAACCAAGATCATTCGATGCGGCTTTGAATGTAATGACCATAAAAAATAATACAGCCTAAAGAACCAATTCCTCAAATTTTTGAGTTACTACAGTCTTAGCCAACAGTGGCGTTAGATTTTCTACACCCACGATAGTAATAGTCAGTAATTCTGTTTTTCTCGACAACTGAACCAAATGTACGAGACTAGTGTATTTCATTGCATGAAACAGCGCCCGTGATGTTTGCTACTGGACACTAAGGTTACAGCCGCTGTTGAAATACTGTTGAACATTGATTAGGAAGATGAACAGCAAATCGGTTTTATTTGTTTCTGGTCAGACACAATAATCCAATAATCTCCGAAGAAAATTCTGATTTTATATTATATAATAAGAAACGTTTACATAAATGTCCATGGGCCACAGAGACACGTGTACACGTGGTTACAAAAAACATTGCTAAGCCCAGCAGTTTGCATACCTTACTTTGCAAACATAATTATACAGGCTACTCGTATAATCTGCTAGGCTCAACAACGCTTTTTGCACCATCTAGTACATTGACCCATGTTTTGTGCAGTAAAATATGACACGTTCTCTCTCAGCATCTTCACGCCATTTACACTACAGACATACGTGTTGAAACTCTCAAGCCAAGATGTCATGAGAATGGAAACGTCAAAAACCCTTCGATGAAATAGAAAAAATATTTTCCATGTACACATGGAGAAAGTCTGTGTTGTTGTTTTTTTTACTACGGGATGGATTTTGCCTATTCTGTTTCTGTACGCATGAAAATCCAGCTTCACGCCCCACATCTCCGAACAGAATTCTCTATAAAAATTGGAAAAAAAACTACTTACAGTCAACAACATAAAATTTATAGTGTACTTTACACCTATTAAATCGTCACCTGCAATAATTTAAATTTAATACGTGTACATATAGATATATAAATATGCATACAGACTTTGCCGGACTTACATGAATGACAAATTGGGAAACAATCTAATTCACATGACATTTCTCGACTTTCAGGATGGTGAAAAAACAAACAAACAAACTGCAGATGAATATGAGATGATTGCATATTATGTACATATGAAAAAAAAAAAAAGTAGTAAGAATAAAATCAACATTATCACAGTCTGAATAACAAAAAATCAAAAACAGCATCCACAGACACCACTGAAGACTTTAACATTCCATCATACATTTTTATTCAATAGCATACCCAAATAACCTGTCAATCTTAATTTCTTGACTGGACTGGACCGTGATAGCTGAATCGAAAAAATCAAGCAGGGGGTGTTTGTTTCTTTCTTACGTCACATAAATTTGTGATGTTGACCATGATGCTTTGCACGGCACCACCACCCCCCTCCCCCTCAATGCACGGCGACTGGGCATTTTCACTCTCAAAGATTGGCTGTAATCCAAAATGAAAGAGAGGAAACTGAAACTTCTTGGGAGAACGAATATAAATATGGCCTTGGAACTTCCGCCGAAAGACGAAATAAAATTTAAAAGTTCGAAGGAGCACACATTTTGTGACGTCAAGTGAAACGAACTCGTCCAGTGTTGCTTTTCCGATGACTGTACAAAGTATGTCCAATGCTGGCTGCTTTTTAATTTTGGTACCCATAGTAAGTTTCATCCTCCAGAGAAGTGCAAAGCGGCTTGATCCCAGTTAAGGTTTGCTCCCAAGTGTTGTCACTCATCTTGATATTATTGTTAAAACATATTAGAAACGGTCGGCATGCCAGACAGTTATCTTGTGAAGATATCAGTTGTCTCGTAAAGATAACTGCCCTCACTCAATGGAATCTGCCGCGCTAGGCTGTGGTCATTTCTCTGACAGTGGTACGAGTTCGAAGCCGCTGTTATATTACAGTGGTGTCTTAATTTCATGTATTTGTCCCCATTCGTTCACACAGATTTCCAAAAGATGCGCCTAACGTAATTGAGACTTAGGAGTAGGAGTGTGCTCAAAGAGCAATGGCTGCATTGTGTTCCGGATTCAGAGCTTAAGGAAGAAAATGCATGCTTCTAGATCAAAATCGGCACTGTGTTCCGTTCAAATTTCGTGGCTGAGCGCGTGGAACACGAAATTATTGTTTCGCGAGGACGAAATATCCCGCGTTCAGTCTTCAGGAAGCTAAATCCGTTGACACTCTTTATTCCCAAAACAAAACAAACTTTACAAACAAACAAAAATTACCAAATGTAACTGGGAAATGATATGACAGCAATTCACAAAAGACTTGAATCAAAATGGCACTTTATGGAAATGAGAATTTGACAAAAAAAAAAAAAAAAAGGTTAAATGACTTTCTGCAAAATATCATGCATTGGACATAATTTTCATCCATTCAACAGTTTGAATTAATTTGCTAGAACCCGCCAGTAGCATGATCAGATGGCGGATCTCAGAGAAACACTGGCCGAGTTGGGTCTTACATTCGGAGGGATCAAGTCTATAATAATATTAATATGTACAAGTTTAAAGACAAGACAGAAAAGCAAAGAGGCAAAATGATGGAAAAGAGTGCAAACTTTTTAGTCTGACTTTCAACATAGGCTGGTAGGGCACTGATTCAAGTCTGTTTGCAGAAGATCTGTCTTCCGTCAGCTGACTCGCTCAAGACCCTTTGGACGCGCCTGAACTAAACAGATAAGACTTATATATATCGGTAACAACAGTGCGGGACGTCCCGTTTAATCCATAGTTCACATCTCACACTAAAAGCGAGGCAAGACAGACCTGACGACTCAGTGCCCTATCAGCCTGAAAGAATGGAACTGCTACGAGTCCCTCGTAATACTGCAGAAAAATGGAGGAGCGATCTGCGTCATGACGGCGATGGCGACTTACAAGTTGCAGCGACTAATATCACGATTTTTCTTTAGTTTGATGTGTACATAATAATTCTATTCCCAACAAGTTAGAAGAATGCTGCTGCACGAAGCGTGTTAGTGTTTCTCACTGTTTGCAGCAAATAAAGGACATAATGAGACAAGATGTAGATTCATAGCACTGATGCTGAGGCAGGTCTTAACCAGGTGTCGTCAGTTAGAGTTTCAGCTGATGAAGGTCTGGAGAGGAAGGAAAGTAATGCACTTACATTATGCACAATAATAGTGATTCTTAGTAAAACAAAACATTGACGATAGGAAACCCACACTATATAATAATTTTATTGTTTGAGATAACCACCGGCGACCATATAACGGAAACACTATTCCGTCAATGCTCTACGATAATGGCACATGTCAGACGTATGCCAACAGGCAACTGACGATTCAATCGCATTCCTGAGCATGAGGGCTATCAGATATTACAGAAAAAGAAATACGCCAATAGGAAAATATTGGCTAATAATTTAATAGAATTGAGTTTGGGTTTTACGGCGCGTCGGCACGATAGCGACCAGTTTGCGCCCTTCACACTCTATTTGGGTATACGTACTTTATTAAATTTATGTTCCGGATTCAGAGCTTTTAACTTTAACATAGAACCAGTTACATTCATATAGTTTCATCACATTGATAAAGTTCTCAAAACTTGTTTGGCATAGATCTGGAAAATGTTTTGTCAATGGGTATAAACGTTTTTAAATCAAGCTGTAGATCTTAGCCTTTTTCAGAAAGGACAGGATGCGTTGCGGGTCCACGTCAGAAAATAATTCTTTCTCGGATCCGCAGGCATAGTGCCTTCTTCGGATATGCATGAAGTCTACATATTCAGTCAAAATATGTTTTCTTGATAGTTGGCAATTGCATGCCACACATTCGGCATAATGGTAGGAAAAGAAACAGTTTATTTCTTATATCTCCAAAGCGGTGACGACACTACAACAACAAAAGCAACACCCTCCCATACCCCACCCCCCAACCTCGTAGATTTCAAAGGGAAATTTCTGCTCCTGGTTTACGCTATTATTTCCTCTTGTAGATCTGCTATCTTCACATCTCCCCGCTTAAAAGTGACAGCCTACGCTTCTTTATGATTCCACCTCCATTTTCCCAGTTCTGTCATACTATTCAATCCATTCATTATTAAATGGCGGGGGGGGGGGGGGGCGCGAAACCTCATTTTGAATATCTGTCATAGGAAAGACCTCTTGGCTGTTTGTTTCAAATTGCTGTCGGAATACATATTATTACATGTCTCCGGGTTTTTTAAGATCATAAGTGTAGACGAATAATGCAAATTAGATGCAGTCTGCATTTGACACCGGTAGTCATAGGACAACAATTTTCATGCATAACAAATGACGTAATATTGATCTTATTTCTCTTTACAGCCATGTAGCACTAGATGAGGTACCACCATTGCACCCCCACCCCACCCCGGCGTCTCTCTCTCTCTCTCTCTCTCCTCTAATAATCCGCTGTCTTGCTTAGATCTCATGCCATGAACGCCAGGGTAAGCTGATTGCGCTTCAAATACAATCTCCCATGCACGGGGCTTATTAAAGGGATCCGGGAGCAAACAGAAAACAAACCCCCAAAAAAACATTTTTTTTTTCACCTTCATAACATTTTCATTCAGGCAGTGGCTACGTTTACGGCAGATTACGCCCATACCCCAATAGAAAAAAACACCAAAGAAAGGAAGCGTTGCTGTATGAACGGGAGTAAAGCCGAACAAAGAAAAATGGTGAGTTGTGTTCACCGGCTGCCGTAACCGTAGCCACTGTGTTTCAAAAAAAGCCTGAAAATTGAACGAACCAACAAACTGGGTTGTTACACAGACTGACAGAGACTGGATTAGATTAGCTCACACTAAAGAAAATTAATCATATATCTTATTATTTTTAAATCCGTCATTCAGACTACAGCTTTAAAAAGATATATATATATATACTAGCTGAGTTGCCCGGCCCTGCCCGGGATAAATTGATTTATTAGTTTCAGTTCTGGGTGATTATTATGGATCTGCTGCATTTTGCCTGTTCCTTTAGCTTTATTTTATTTTTGTTTGTTTGTTTGTTTTTAGATACGTTTTACTGCTCTCCCTTTGCGCGTTGACGTCCTGCGCATCCCGTCAGCATCCGTCAAATAGCAATGATTTGCGCACGGGTTAGTTTGTTTGTTAGTGAACACATCGCAGGAAGTGATAACGTCATGTGTAGGCGGAAGTGGGCTATTATTAGAAACATACATCACTATCTTATTGATCGTAAATTTTGGATCAAACGCTCTCGTGAATTTAGTCTTTAATTATAACCGCATTTACCGATTAACTCAGAAATAACAAACAGTTTTGTTTATGTAGCCTATAGCGATAGGAACAATGTTTGCTATCCCATAATGCTTTGTGCCAAATTTCAGGTCGGTGCATTGTGTAGTTTCCGAGTCCATAGGACTATTATGGATTTTGTTGTAGCTTTATTATATAAACTAGCTGAGTTGCCCGGCCCTGCCCGGGATAAATCGATTTATTAGTTTCAGTTCTGGGTGATTATTATGGACCTGCTTCATTTTGCCCGTTCCTTTAGCTTTATTTTTATTTTTGTTTGTTTGTTTTTTGATACGCTTTACTGCTCTCCCTTTGCGCGTTGACATCCTGCGCATCCCGTCAGCATCCGTCAAATGGCAATGATTTGCGCACGGGTTAGTTTGTTTGTTAGTGAACACATCGCAGGAAGTGATAACGTCATGTGTAGGCGGAAGTGGGCTATTATTAGAAACATACATCACTATCTTATTGATCGTAAATTTCGGATCAAACGCTCTCGTGAATTTAGTCTTTAATTATAATCGCATTTACCGAGTAACTCAGAAATAACAAACGGTTTTGTTTGTGTATAGCGATACGAACAATGTTCGCTATCCCATGAATCTTTGTGCCAAATTTCAGGTCGGTGCGTTGTGTAGTTTCCGAGTCCATAGGACTATTAGGGGTTTTGTTGTAGCTTTATTATATAGAATATAGATATATATAATTGGACTACAATGAAATACACATGCACTCCCGCCACTTCTTTTTTAAATAATAAGAAGATATAGGTAATGTGATATGTTTTCACAAATAACCTCAGTTCAGAGCTTCCACAATTAGCTTGGATTTACGGGATACTCGTGTTCACTTTGAAATCTCGGGGAATGCTGCACTCTAACGTAGGAAAACCCAACCGGTCTATGGATATCCCAGCACAATGGCTCATGGTAAATTC
The DNA here is from genome assembly GCA_963931925.1 of Onchidella celtica. Taxonomy (NCBI): domain Eukaryota; kingdom Metazoa; phylum Mollusca; class Gastropoda; order Systellommatophora; family Onchidiidae; genus Onchidella; species Onchidella celtica. The sequence goes on from OZ007571.1 coordinate 66,605,716, forward strand.
TCAGCTTTCATGCCACCACCCCCCCCTCCCCCCCCCCCCCCCCAAAAAAAAACCCCCCAAAAATTGAAAAACGATCGATCATCGTAAATCCTTTGAAATAGATCTGCATCCCATTATAACTGACTTGAAATATATCCACTCCTACTTGGACGTAGTTTTATGTCTTTATTTTTTTGGAGGTTCGTGCTCCTGGAATTTAAGCCTCACTTTTTTTTTTGGTTATGTTTTTGTTGTAGGTTTTAAAATTATTTTTTTTTTAAATTTGGCTGGGCAGCGGCCTTGTTTGGCTTGCCCTTCTCAATTTCCAACTGCCAAGGTAGCTTAAACGCGCGCAACGTGCACACGGGCCCTTCCGGGTTGTTCGTTCGTATCCGAAAAGACTAAGGTGCTCGATCCGACCCTACCACAGGATTAGGGACAGGCATTTTTACCCCCCAAATTCCAACATGCCTGCTCCCATAGGGAATCGAACAGCATGAGAGGCGAGCACCTTTGTCTCTACACCAGTGGTCCTCAACCTTTTCCAGGCATTTGCCCCCCTTAGGCTCCAAATTTTCTTTCATCCCCCCCCCCCCAATTCTGTCTCTCTCCCACTCCGTCCACAGCCCCCCCCCCCTCCCTTCCCCAAAAGAAACCGCACTCAAAGCTAAAAGATACATTTCACGAGAAGACAGACTATACACGAATTTTGATATTAAGTTTTTCAATGGCTTTTTAATGACAATAGGCATACTGATTATTCTTTATAAAATAGAAATCATTCTTTATCAAATGCACACACACACAAAATGGGCCTTGTCTGTTCAAAGAACCCAACCAAGCATGCTGTTGAACAAGTCAGTGGCTGCTCTGTATTTGCCCCCAAACTATCGTCTTCCATTTATGACCCCCCCCCCCTCCTCTTGTCGCCCTTTTCTGAATTTTCGCCCCCCCCCCCCTGTATAACGAAATCGTCTACTGAGGGGCTATATCGCCCACGCTGAGAACCACTGCTCCACAGCAACGTGTCCCAGGCCTACTCGGACGTTGTACATATTATTATTCTTTACATTGTACAGCCTGCCCTGCGGTCTCTGCTCTATAACGAGTAAAAAAGCCCCCAGTGTTTAAGAAAACTCACCTGTGACTACGTAGCCGTAACTTGTCGTACTCACGAGGACTGTCAGCAACTAATGAATAGAAAACATTGACAAACATTTCTCTTGAGAAATCAAGAAAGAATGGCGACTTCATGAACAGAAAGAGATATATGGGATGAAGATGTCTATATTATGTAACAGGGGTGGCCAGACCGCGGCTCGCCAGCCACATGCGGCTCTTTGACCTTCAATATGCGGCTCCTGCAAGTAATATCAGCTGAGCTCTTTCTTTTCAGCACAGTTAATGTAAATTTTATACATGTATTTTCTGAGATGTTCCCGTGGTTCATTATCGTATGTCATACGTTCAGCATATTTAAAAAATCATCAGTCAAGATTAAATTTGGTATATTTATATGTGTGTACTTTGTGATTACTGGAAACAATACAAATTGACAGTTTAAAAAACTGCATATAATTATGAGTAAATATTGTTGCATGCATGTATTTCTTAATATTTATATAAAAGTTTTGTAACAAAATGTGTATGTAACAATAGAAACGCGTGTGTCAAGTCTGTTCATATCTTGCGGCTCTCGAACATCTGAAGTTTACCGCATGCGGCCTTTACATTACGCACGTTTGGCCACCCCTGGCATATAACTTGCGAAGAGAAAACCCAGCCCAGTCCACAGACTAATAAATCAACCAGACTGGAAACACAAGCTTCGGGCTGTGTCGTTTTTTACGGAAGTTAATGAGATGCGGCCATATAACCAACATGGCGGACGCTCGAGAAATTCCGATTCTAGTTCTATCTGCAGTAGAAATTTCTTTTTATTTGTCAAGATTGGTTGTACATGTATTAATAATGCATTAACTTGCCTATCCTTTCATTTTATTGTCTACAGCTGCCTTTTTTTTTTATTGCTATAAATGATGACCGTATGGACTTTTAGCGACCGCTGCATTGTAGCTATGCTGAAGCGTCGGTCGCAACCGTACGCCTACAATGGCGGACCTTTCGCTGTTTTGTCACATCACACAATGGGCTCATCCAGTCTGGGTATTTTATTAGTCTGTGGCCCAGTCCACAAGGCCGCCTTAACATCATTATGCCCCCACCCCCCCCGGGCAAAGCGCTGGGTTTTCTTCCCTGTTTCAAAAACCCGAGTAAATATGCGTGCATGGGACCCCAGGGCAGACTGCCTTTTATGCCCATGCTTTAAGACGGCTGTGCCAGTCCAGCAAAAGAGAACAGACCATAGCGTATTTCTGCGATCCAATTGATATATCATGTGTAATTTAATGCTTTTTAAAAATTCATTGACATTTTTAAAAAAAAGGGCAGTAAATAAGAAAAAAAAAAAGGCCAACAAAATAATGGCTGATCCAGCAGATTGGAATATTTCTCTGCCTCTGCAGTATAATTTATCAACATAATCGACAAGTTTAATAACCGTTGATTTTAATAATATTAAGGGAGAACATAAAATCATAATCTAATGAAATCAGACACCTACGTCAATGCATGGGGTTGATAAATAAATTTCATTGTTCTATCAATTACTGGGAATTGGGTCCATAACAGGTGAGTTTACTTAATCGTTATTTCTCTCAGTAGTTTTCTTATTGTTCCTTTCACACGTTTTTGGCTGTCAGTAGTTTTCTTATTGTTCCTTTCACACGTTTTTGGCTGTCAGTAGTTTTCTTATTGTTCCTTTCACACGTTTTTGGCTGTCAGTAATTTTCTTATTGTTCCTTTCACACGTTTTTGGCTGTCAGTAATTTTCTTATTGTTCCTTTCACACGTTTTTGGCTGTCAGTAGTTTTCTTATTGTTCCTTTCACACGTTTTTGGCTCTCAGTAATTTTCTTATTGTTCCTTTCACACGTTTTTGGCTGTCAGTAATTTTCTTATTGTTCCTTTCACACGTTTTTGGCTGTCAGTAATTTTCTTATTGTTCCTTTCACACGTTTTTGGCTGTCAGTAGTTTTCTTATTGTTCCTTTCACACGTTTTTGGCTGTCAGTAATTTTCTTATTGTTCCTTTCACACGTTTTTGGCTGTCAGTAATTTTCTTATTGTTCCTTTCACACGTTTTTGGCTGTCAGTAATTTTCTTATTGTTCCTTTCACACGTTTTTGGTTCTCAGTAGTTTTCTTATTGTTCCTTTCACACGTTTTTGGCAAGGTGTAACTATAGTCCGTTCACCGAGGCATGATCACAGAAAACTGCTCGAAGCGTTGCAACCGTCGATGATATTTGAATGTAATTTGGGGTGAAGTCTTAGATTTGTGATGACCCTAACCCAGATTTTTTGCCTCCAATTATTCAAGTAGTTTTCGAGTTTGTTTATTTGCGGTATATAAATAAAGAGAGCACCGACAAGGGTAAACATTTAGGTGCTTTACTGTAATAATTTAACACATGGTTTTGAGTCCCACTAAAATGTGGTACAGCACGGGATTAAAGTGAGTTTAAAAACAAACTCTCGTGGCTGTTCACTGATAGGCCAACACAGCGTCAGAGGCGTTGTCAGAGATCTTTCAATTTCAGAATTCCTTTCATCCTGGATTTAAACATCAAAATCAATACGCTGCGGAACATTGGAGAACAAGACCTTCAAACTGTCAGACATCCAAAATCTAACTCATGCAACATTGAAAACAGTCGCTGCAGAATTTTTCTCCAAGTGAGAGGACCATGTATTGCGGTTGGAGGAAGAATACTGGCAAAACGAAGGCCTTCATTTTATTCAACAGAATATCGTCATCAATCAAATGGAGACATCGGACTCAGAAAGCGACTGGAACGATAAAACATTAAAAAAAACATCGAAAAGTGCTTGCCTGTTTTGAAATAAAAAAAAAAAAAAAAACTCCTTTTTAGGGCTAACCTTTCTAATGGGCCTAAGGTTGTCCCAAGTCCGCAGCCTGATCATTGTACCCACAAGGCCATGCTCTTGCAATGACAGGGACTCAGAGGGGAAAGGGTGGTCATATCTCAATATGTATATTATATTTCTCACAACTTAATACAGATTGGAGAGCCTAGCTACTTTACAAACTTTATCTTTCATAGATTGTTACCGTTTAGCATAACTAGAAGGCTGTTTTCAGTTGATAAGTAATGAATCTGTAGTAGCTTTATCTTACAGGAAAGGAACAATAAATGCATTTACGTGTAAAGCAAACCTCAAGTCCCTAACGTGATGCTACGCCACTGCAATTCACCACAGATTGCTCCTGCATTTAGGAATCTAGATCAACTACAGGGAAACGAGAAGTTACAGATCATGTTGGAACACACGTATACTGTAAACACCTATAAGTTTGGGGCCTATTCAATTGAAAACAAAGAAAAGATCAAAGGAATTCGCCGCTTTGAAAGAACGGTGCTATGCAGAGACTTCAAATTCAAGATTTGTAGGGTCATGATAAATGTAACACTGCATGCAAAAATTCGGGACGCTATATTTCGCAATAGCTGAGAAAATCCAACTAAACCGTGATCACGCCTAGGTGAACAGACTATACGACATAATTATTTATATTAATGTGAGTTTCAGGTTTTGATTAGCGTGCTAAGGACCCGGAGGATGGTGGGGGCAAAAACAAGTATGTGATGAGAGAGAGAGAGAGAGAGAGAGAGAGAGAGAGAGAGAGAGAGAGAGAGAGAGAGAGAGAGAGAGAGAGAGAGAGAGAGAGAGAGAGAGAGAGAGAGAGAGAGAGCGAGAGATAGAAACGGGCACAGCCAATCAAGCATTTTCATACTTACCATTCATGGTGTCTATAGCAAACTCGCGCCTCTCTGCTCGCCTGTAGATGCGGTCCAGATCACCGTCCAGACTACTGGTTGTATACAGCCTGTCCCTTTTGCGTAGCTGGAAATAGTGCAGCAATAATTAGTATACATGCAGGTGCATACGCAGATAGGTATTACGGAAATTAATGTTCACATTTGTGACCAGTTTGTTTCAAATTTACATGTACACTCCTTTTTGGCTGTGGTTAGATAATTATGAAGTCTCTCTGTACACAATGTTGCCTTTGAAACATAACACTTAACATAATGAGCTCAACGCTCTGAAAATTGCTCGAAACACAATGCTAAACACCCGTCAGACACAGATTCTTCTTTTCAGTACTGATGTATGATGATTGTATTAAGAATGGAAATCTACTAGAAATAAGTACTGAAATCTACACTTCAGTTTTCGTTTCACGACTTTCAAACCACAGAATCCTACAGTACAAAAAATGCTTCCATTATTTTGTGTGTGGAATATTATCTGTAAAATTATTAAACAGGGACGAAAGTTGAAATGTCTCAATTTCCTTTACAGCCACGTATCTTGACACTTCACCTCCACACCAGGGACCTGCCCGCCCCCTGCATGCCCTCCCAGGGTCCCATTTTAATCTAGTTGTGCGCTTGTCCGACGAATATTGATATTTTTATTACGTTATTAAAAAAAAAAAAAAAAAAAAAAAAAAGACCTCATATATGTAATCATCTGCAACAAATGCATTATCGATCAGAGCTTCACATGGGTGAGAACTTCACCGAGTGATTTGTATGGCGCTCTAGATGACAGCTGACGTGCGTGGAATATCTTTAAAGTGTCTCACCCTAACTTGTAAAGATCTGATTCGGGAGATCCAGCCCCAAAGAAATTTCCCCTGTAACTTCCACAAAAATCAAGCAATTTTATTGATTTTGGGCAAGTATATCCTTCAGTTTAAGGTCCTCCTCTACACCAAATTTCATTGCTCTAGCTTAACAGTAAGTGAAGATATCAATGTTTAAGGACGGCCATGATAAAGCCATTGCTCACAACATGAATCACCAAGCAATGTAGTTTCTTCCTTGGAGTATGATGTCTGTGTTGTCATTATTAAATTCATGATTATTTTGGGACGGACCTCGCATAGCCAGAAACCCAGATTAAATTTGCATATCAAGGACATCCACGCATTCACAAAGATGAAGACGCTGAACTTCCACCAATGAAAGACGAAGTGGGTCTAATTTTTTTTTTCTCGAAAGAAAATGACAGTGATAATTAATAAAGTTTGCACCACGTTCAGATCAATTGTAAAAAAAATATGTGACATTTACGAATGATAGAATTCCCTTGCACTCAAAACTAAAACTGTTTGTAAGACTTCAACAAATCATCCCCATTGCGTTATAGTGGTGGCCATGCTTCCATTATTTTCTCTATCTCACGGTTTGAATAGAAAGACAGAGGACGTCATTCATCTTACAAACTGCCGTATTGTGTTAGCACCACCTTGCCTCTGCTCATGACGACATCCATGTTTTGACAAGGTTATGGATGTATATCTTTAATATACATGTACGTGTAATTTCCCTGCCCAGCAACCGTAAGGGAATCCGGCTTGTAGGACTGACGTCAAATCTGCGGGTAGGAATGACATCGCTTCTATGCAGATCCGCCTGTTACAACACCCATCGGGCCGACGTAGGTTTGATATAGGGAACCTGCCCCCATGGTAATCCCATTAATTCTTACGAAATCCTAGACTTATTGATAATGCCAGCGTGGTGAGATAGACGACATGATGTCAAAATTTTCAACTTACTATGTGAGGGAATGGCGTGAGGTTTTTGTCCATCCAGTCTGGTCTGCCAAGTCCATCTTCGTAGGTTACATTCTTCGTTACACGACGGCTTGTTCCGTCTAAGGATAAAGAAAACAATCACGTTCTTCCCTAGAAAATATTTGAAAAAAAATTTCGTTATCAAAGACACAGACATATATCAAAAAACTTTTAAAAATATTATATAAAGCACCTCATACCTCATACCTGCACATAAATGTCCCCATGTTCACCCAGAAAATGAGGAAAATAATCAACGAACATTTGAAATTTTGTGGTCACTGAAGGCTGTAGTGAAGGACGTCGAAAAACCAGATTGCGGAAACTTACACCATTAGATTTCATTTCTCTATGTCAGCGACACTATAATAACTATAGGCCTATTGCGTTTGTCCGACATACATCCAGTAGGTGTCTGTATTCTTAGAAGGTTACCGAAAAAAAATTAAAAAAATAATGTTCACACACACACACAAAACAAAACTCTATTCCCAGAATCTATTCTGGCTAAGTGCCTATATTTTCAAAGACGGGAGACTTACAGTGCGCTTTTCCTGAAGTTGTTCAGCATAACACAATTCCTATGTCATCATCGAAAGCTGACCCCTCGCCATTAATCTTGACCCTAATCCTAAAATCCCAAACAGAGTATCGGGGTCGATAGGTTTCCCTTGCGTCTCCACCATGGCACGGTAAAGGGGTGAGGATGATGAATGTGTCACAGGGGGAGAAATCTGATTGGTTAAATCGTTCCCTAACTGAAATAACTAGAAGGGCCGCCCAGACGTAATAAACAGTTCGTAGTTATTGCTATTATACTTAATTGATTTTTCCCGTGTCCATCACTAGTCTTTACTTTAGAAATGTCTTCAAGATGAAGACAAGAGCATTCTGGGTGAAATTGTTTTCTTATCTGAAATAACTGGGACAACCGTCCGGATGTAATAATCACTTCGTAGGCTACTCATAACTAAATGTATTTTACTTTATCGATTTGCCCTATGTCTATCATTAGTCTAGCCTCTAGAAATGTCTTCAAGTCTAACATCAGGAAATTTATACCGAAATCAAACAGTGTCACAGACGTAAAAAGATCATGAGTGTCACCCTGTCACCGGACCCCTTTTAATTTGCTGGAAACTTAAACTTGCCCTGTATGAACTGACAAGGAAATAACCGTTCCTCCTCCTCCATACACTATCGACAGCTATTTACAGTGGAAGTAAGACCCTGCTTGGTCAGTGTGAGGTTGAGTTGGTTGTGTTGGCCTATGTTCAAAACAACTTGAGGAAAATCATAACAACATGAAAAACGCCGTCTCCGTACACATGGGCACAGTCTTTTTTTTAAGGTCTACTACTTGATGGATTTTTGACATTTCCGTTTCCGCACCTACAAAATTGGGCCTTAAACTGAGCATTTCTAAAATCTTACAGAAAGAAATAAAACAACGAGGACAACAACAAAGCTGATTTATTTTGCATAGTGATTCTCACACGGGACGAACTTGGTACCCAGGGAGGAATATTCAAATCTAATTGGAGTATTTCTGGCTGTGTGTGTGTGTGTGTGGGCGGGGGGGGGGGATTCGGGAGCAATTTCAGTGAGAGTAGAGAACTCCAAACTGGGGAAAAAATTGACACAGCACACTGTGTTTAGAGAACTTATAAGGATCTTTTTTTTTTTTTTATTTGATTGCAGTTTCGTTTCATAAATTGTTTCAACAATCACCACTGTAAACGCATAATGGTGAAAACATGATCCAAAGACAATTCAAAGAGGGGGAGAAATTGAGAAAACCTGGGATAGCAAGGGGAGGAATGTGGTCTGGACTCTGAGAACCACTCAATTAGCTTACTATATTATATATCGTGGGATATTTTCCATATTGTTGTATGCGACATTTTGCCAATTTTGAGGTTTTGTCTTACAAGTGTTTTTTTCACTCGTAATTTTAGTGTGTATAAATATCATAATTATAATGTATTTTTACTGGGCATTTTTATGCAAGTTCAGAGTTTGAAGCGTATTGGTCAAAACCCTTATCTAACACACATCTTCAAACTTTCAATCTCCATTTATCCGAAAAGGCAAAAATGTACATACAACAATAAGAAGAATACCCCGCGTTAAATGGACAGCTATCACAGTGAGAAACACCAAAGACATCCGGTCACAGAGCAGTTCTTCATATTATCTCTCTGACATGTTTAGTTTCACTTTTTGGGGTGATTTCATTCTGTTGATATGACAGCCAGTGTCAGGATTTTTTAATTTTGAAAAAAATAATCCTTTCTGTTTGGCTTATCAATCTCAGATGTCTCAATGCAAACAAAAAGAAGATAATTTTGCAGCGCACCTAAAAATCACGACACAGGTTCTTATGCCCACAGCACGATATCATATCACTGCCTTGCTGGAAACTATTCAAACGTGAGTGGACCTAGCGAAATCGGGCTTAAGATGGAAAATTTTATACCTCTGTAAACAATCAAGATGAAATATTTCTAACATGATTTCAAACAAAATATTTTAATTTTAACTCAATGCAGAAAAATGGATAATCTTTCATTTTATGAGCAAATTTCAATTTCCATGGAAAAATTCTCCCCTCTTGGAACAGATTTCTCAGGAATTTCGTGTTTGACCTCAAGCCCGATGTCGCCAGATCCTCCCACAAATATGAGAATCCGCTGTGTGGATTTAAGGATCTGTCTCAATGAACATCAGAAACTGAATGCTCTTAAAAAAGAAAATCGAAAAAGGAACAGGAGAGATAATGTCAAAGTTTCCTATCGATTGATACCTGAAACGGTCCCGTTCCTTTTTAGTACATGATGAACTGTGACAGCGCAGTTTTTGTTGCTGTTGTTGTTTCATTTTGGCTGTTTTTATTTTGCAACGCCGCGGGAGTCATCAAAACGCCAGCGTTAAAGAGACCAAGCTGGTTCCTCAACTACACATTAACAGATAAGCATGATGTCCTGGTTGTAGCTTGAATAAAATCCCAACGGGTCAATTTGGAATGAAAATGAAAACCAAGAAAATGGTGCTTTTCTCAGAGCTTAGGATATGGCAATAATTTGTAATGAAACATGAAAACCCGTTCCTTTTTTGGGACGTGATGAACTGTGACATCGCAGTTTTGTTGTTGTTGTTGCTTTTTGGTTGTTTTTATTTTGCAACGAGGAGGAAGTCGTCAAAAAGCCAGTGTTAAAAAGACCGAGCTGGTTTCTCAACTGCACATTAACAGATAGGAATGATGTTCTGGTTGTAGCTTGAATAAAATCCAACGGGTCAATTTGAAATGAAAATGAAAACCACACACACACACACACACAAAAATGGTGCCTTTCTGAGAGTTCAGGATATGGCTAAAATTTGTAATGAAAATGACCCCCCCCCCGTCACACACACACACATGGCGTCTGCGTCGGAGCTTTGATATGGCGTAACAGCTTTGAAGCAATATTATTAATACTCCCCTATGTCAGGATTAGGGTACACTGTTAGCTTTAAAACCAGATAACTAGATAAGGAACCAGGTTTTTAGCGAAATCGCATCAATATCAGAGTGGGAATCGTACAGAATCTTCACGCCATACTAAGCCGCAATGCAAATCCTAGCCGAGACACCCGAGAGTGAAGATTACGATCCTGAACAGCATAGAAAGGTGAATGAACTCGCCAGAGAAGTTAACGGCTAGGTCGAGGAAACACGGCTCGAGCAAACTGACCATAAACAACAGTGCTCTGCCGTCCTGCAACATGTCCTTAGAAAAGTGAATTCCTTTGTCTTTCCCTATTTTGATTTGTTTGACAGAACAAATAACTGCCAAGAAAATGGAATGCGTATTTCGGTTTAAGAAGAGACGGTCATTGAGAAAAGATGCATTGTGATTCCTAATCCATTCCTGTAACTTGACAATGTTGAGATATCTCTTTCTTTTTCTGGCTTCAAGAAGACATTGTGACATTAACCTCATATATTGTGATTTATTGCATCGTAAAACGAACTATAAAAATTACTGAGAATAAAGAGAAAAGAGGAATGTACACAGGATGAATATCTTGTGTCCATATTATCAAAAATAGAAAGAAAAAAACCTTTCTCAGTCAAAATATGGCAAAAATAAAAATAAAAAGTGCTTAGTAAAAACTCGTACCGATATAACAGTCTACATTTTTTTTATTTGTTCAGTTTAGTTATTTGTTCAATTTTCCGGCCTGTTACTTTTTTTTTTCCTGATGAAGTTCAATCGATCGATAGGAAGAGTGAGTGAGAAAGGAAGAGCAAGAGAGAGAGAGAGAGAGAGAGAGAGAGAGAGAGAGAGAGAGAGAGAGAGAGAGAAAGAGAGAGAGAGAGAAAGAGAGAGAGAGGGGGGGGGGCAGAAAAAAGAGTTTAATAAACAACAAAATGGACTGAAACCTGAGGAAAGAAGGGAGGTGGGGGGGGGGGGAGTGGAACCTTGAAAGGCAAGTTACGCACCTTTGTCCATAGTTCTGAGAGCCTCTTCCTGTTGTCTGAGCAATGCTCTTTGCTGCGTCTCCAACTTCATATTCGTCTCCGGCAGTTCAGGGTACATCCTACGGAATGCTTTTCGGTTATCAATTTCTGGGGAATGGAAAAACAACCCCTCATAATGCTGTGTTGTTTTTTTCTTTTACTTTGTGCTTTGAATTTATTCAGAAACTGTCGTGCCAAATTATTTATCCGTATGATAAGCAAAGTTAACGCTTCGCCGAGGAAAAGCCTGCAAGAGATTGAAACATCATCAAGCTGTGTTTTCACGTGAAAGGAAGCGAAAACGGCAAACGGGAACGTCAAAAATCCATCAAGTAGTAAAAAGAGAGCGTGTTTCCACGTATGCGAAAACGGTGTCCCTGTACACATGAAAACAGTCTTTTCTGTTCCTTTTACATTTCTTTCTATCGAAGTTTTTTTTGCGTTTCTGTTTCCGAACACATGAAAACACAGCTGTAAGAAGAAAGGGTGTTTCCATGTGCACGGAGACGGCGTTTCAATACAGATGAAAACAGTCTTTCTATTTCACTATTTGAATGGATTTTGATGTTTCTAGTTGCCGTTTCTGTTTCTCTTTCTGTAGTCATGAAAACACAGCTTTAGGCAATTGATCTCATTTCGAAGATTAAAAAAAACCCCCAAAAAAACCTAACCTTCATGGCGATTTTCAAAAGGTCCACGGCATTCTGAGATAGCCTTGGAACATCTTGGTTTTTCCCACACTATTGGCTTAAAGGTTTTGTTTTCGACCTCGCTGCGTCTGGCTTTATCTATGGGTTAACCTGGGCTTGATCCAACTTATCTTTACAATTGTTTGCTACGAGACGCAGTTTTCAAACCCATAAAGACGGCAATAATGTTGTGAAATGTGTTTGTTGTTGTGCACGTATTCTTGGAACTAGAATTAAAGTTTATAAATCTCCGATTAACTTCTTTGCACCAAATAATTAGTGTGTTAAGAAACTGAGTGTTTTGCTTCACTCATCTGTAGGACGTATGCTCACGTTTCGAAAGGTTGATAACTCTGTTCGGTGTTCACAGAATAGAGTTGCAGTTCTTGCAAATATTGAATTAGGCCTTAAAAAAAAGGGGGGGGGGGAATGTAGGGAAAAGGAAGAAGCTTTATACACTGTCAAATGCCACTCAATTGGAAAATACTTTTTCTGAAAGCGGGGTTTGTTCTTACAGTCTAGCACGTCATTAATCCACAATAAAAATTATAATCCTAAATTCTTGATGCTTTCTGATCCGTGTGTGATACTTGTCTTTAAATGATCCAAATAATGATTTAATAGCGTCAGCTGAATGGTAGTGCCGCCGAAACTGGGGCAACAGGGATACAGAAAACGTAGGAAATGACGCTAATAACACCCCAGCGTGTTCCCCTTAATGATTTACGCTGCATAATCTACATGAAATAGCCTAACACAAAATTGAATTGAGTAGCATTTTGGTTTTTGTCACAGCACTCAGCACATTTAGATAAGGCTGCTGGAGACTAGTCGATGTATATAGACCGAGCTGGGTATATACTGTGTGATCCACCGCTATATTATGATGTAATAGCCCTATTTGGCCAGTGTTTACAGCGAAAGAAGGCTATGCGGTAACTGAACTTCGAAAGACTGCCACTAACATACACATAAAACCCACTCAAGATGACAAGAATATAAGAATCTTCCATCAGAAAAAAATGTCTATAATATAGCCACACTTAAAGATTTTCCAAACAAAAGCCTGAAAATCGGGGGGGGGGGGGATATTTGCCTTTAAGCTGTGAGGCTGGAGGATTTTTTTTTTTTTTATCAGAATGAATTACAATCTTGACAAAAGAAAATTATTAACAAAGCAAAAAGTGAGGGCATTTTCAGTTTCTTTTGATAGCATTCATCACATAGGTTTGACACACCCGATGTACACAAATGAAGACCCAGATGGAAAAACGACCATAATCACATATCCATGAAACTTAAAAGATCAATTTTTTAAAGTTTGAAAGTCTCCAAGTGCATTGTTAGTGGAGATAAAGGTAAGCAACCTGATTCATCAGAGGGACGCTTTACTGAAATAGTAAAAACTGGGCTTTGGGGCAAAATGGGTCTTGTAATAATTTTTTGAAATAACCAAAAAATCTTTACAAATTTGACTATGTTCGCTGTTCCATCTAGGTCTGCAGATTTAAACCCAAGGTGAAGGCCATCGTTGCAGGTCAATCAGCAAGACCAGTCACGTACCTTTATGCTTCAGGAAATTGAACTCTTCCAGTACACGACGGTTTGCCATGTCGGAATCAGTCGGCGTTGGTGGCCTGGACAGGAAGAATAGTAGTAAAAATAATTATAAGCAAATAATTAACACCACAAAAAACCAAAAAAAATGCAGACAGACGAGTAACTTTTGGCTTGGAAAAAAATTGCCCGGTTACATGTCACGACCCGAGTTCTTGGTTGTTCCAACTCCACTTTTTGCACAACTGAGAAATTCGACGTTAAATGTTTGCGGCTTTAGTATGATGATAAGGGAAGGTGGGAGGTGGGAGGGGGCAGAGGGGTACGGTGAACACACTGGTAGAGACAAGGTGCCCGCCTCTCATGCCGAAAGCACAGGGTTCGATCTCCGGTCGGTGCAGGCATGTTGGAATTTTCTTTTTTGGGAAAAATACATGTCGCTGATCCTATGGTAGGTAGAATGGAGCACCTAAATTCTTGTCGGATGGACAAAAAACTCGGATGGCCCGTGTGCACGTTAAAGATACCTTGGCAGTTGAAAGTCGAGAAGAGCAGGCCGAACAAAGCCGATGCCCGGGCAAAATTAAAAAAACAACAACACTAATCCCTACTAACCTCCCTCCCCCTCCTCGCCCCCCCCCCCAACAGGCACACAGTCTTATTATAAGGATATAAGATAAATCAGACCTGTGAAACAGCTTGTCAAGTGCCACAATCCATTTCAAACAAGCGCCAAGGCGTGCATTTGTTATACCTCTTCTACATATCAAAAGATCTCCAGTTTTTCAGAAAATGGAGATAGAAACAAACAAGAATTAAGGTCGCGGCATGTGGACATTTCCCACCACTTTCTAAGGCCCTTCCAAAAGGCCTCTGCACTTTGTGTGTGTGTGTGTGTGTGGGGGGGGATCAATGCCTTTTTAAAGATTTTTTTAAAGCCGTGTGTTGTGTGAAAGAAGTATTTCTCTCTCCGGGCTGACAAAGAAACATTAGGATCAATAAGTGATAAACGAGCACCAAGCTTTGCAAAAGGAAGGGCCACTCGATTTTTCGATATCGCCCTAAAGAGAGAAATAAGTTATCGCTAAACACAAAAGCTGTGCATGCGGCAAACAAATCCGGAGGCAAAACCTTATTTGACACAAAGTAGCCTACACCTTCCCCCGCATCAGAAGAAATCTAATACACATTACCATAACAAATGTTCCGCCTCCGATAGTTCATCGTTGTTCTGTTTTACCAACAAAGTATATATTGATCGTTTCCACGTAGAACACGTCGAAACAAATCTCCGGTATGATTCTCTAAACCTTGTGTGAAATTTCCATACGTAATATGTATAACGATTTGCATTTACTCTCGGTTATCGAGAGCAACTTGTTGTGAACGTTAGCACCGCCTGCCCAAGAGTTTACGCCAGAGAATCTTCTATTGTCATTAGACCGGCTCGCGTGATTTTTTTCCGTACGATCTTTAGCAATTTCAGGAGCGGGGCAGCAACACACCCTCAAACACAGGACAGCTCCAACACATCCCAGGGATTTTCGGTGACGTTCAGAGTCATATCAGGCACAGTCCAGAGACTTGCAGCACCCAAGGCAGTGTTCGATAGGACGAGAAATCCCTTAGCCGATGACCTGTGTTTGGGGGTGTGTGCTGCCCCGCCCCTGAATTTGCTAAAGCTCGTACGGAAAAATATCACGCGACCGGCTCAACTGATAAGGTTATGTCAGTGTCAAAAAGACACGCAAAGATTGAAACTTTGTGTGTAATTGGTTTCGGTGAATTATGGCGTATACGCAATAGTATTGCACTCATAGGTCGAGCAATGTCATTAATAACACGGAAGCCAAGAATCTGTTGTGCTCTAGGCCATGATTAACAACAGCGGCAACGACGGCGACAACAACAAGAAAATGAGCTAAGGAAAAATGACAGTGATCTCATCACATAATATTTCAAATTGTTTGGTCACCATGAGTTAACACCAAACATTAATAGTAACAGCAAGCTAAATCCAGCCAACAAAGCCTACGCACGTCTGACCACACTAGATAGACTCCGGTTTGCCCACGGGAATGGACATAGTTCCAATGTAGGCTAGGTCCGCTGCTTACGACATTTAACCGCCGTCTGTCTGATGTAGGTAATCTGCTCTTAAGGTAACCCTACCAACCCTATGGAAACATTTTGCCGCCGTCGGTTTAATGTAGGAAATCTGCCCTTCTGATAACCCTACCAAAGCTTCGGGAAATCACGAACTAATCTACGTCGGACTGACGTGGAAATGCCAGCTGGGAACGTTTAGTAAGCCATTTGAACCGCAACGTGACCTTAGTTCTTGTTTGTTCTATCTCCACGTTCTGAAACAACTGGAGGTCTTGTAGTATGTAGAAAAGGTGTAACAAATGCACACTTTAAGACTTGATTAAAATGCGTTACGGTATTTATCAAGCTGTTTCACAGTTCCCATTTATTCAAACCTCCTACCATAGTAACTAAACCCGCAAATGTTTAACGTCCAATTTTTCAGTTGTGCAAAAAAGTGGTTGGAGCAAATAAGAACTAAGAACGTGACCAAAAAAAAACCTGTGTTTTTAAGGTGAACAAAGTGCTATTTAACATGATTACTTGAAATTGTAATACAAATCCTAGATACACTCATTATCATTTCTGTTCAGTGGTTTCAATTTTCAAATAAAGATAACAGCCATCTCACAAACATCGATCTTGGGCGAGGGTTGTCTAGACGTCTTGTTTTGTTCAGTCATGAGCAAATATTGGTGCAGTAACTGAGATGTGCAAGACAGCCATGCAGGCTTTTTTTTGGGGGGGGGGGGGGGAGAGGAAGGATTTGGGAGGGATATGTGTGTGCCTGTAGAAAACGCCTTTCATTTTTAGTGTAACTGCAAAAAAGGAATTTGATTTAACCCGAGACAGAGAATACCGAGACGGTCCATTCCTCCTTTCACTATACGCCCACAACTTGCGCGCGTATAAACACGGTGAGCTCTGTGGTACTAGTCATTTTCCTTCAATTATGAAGGGGTATGGTGCGAATTGTTGCATTGTTGATATTGATGATACGCACGCAAGTCGACGGACGGAATTTGGCGAACTGAACCGTCTCGGTATTCTGTGTCTCGGATTTAACGTCATCAGGGTGAGTTACCAAAAACGTTACGTAGTCTAACGGCGCTGTGAACTCAGCTCTATGCTATTAATGAACAGAAAATTGTGTGGAGTGACATAAACATACATTTTAACAATAGTCGCGTGACTCCCAGAGTTGTACCCTTTTCATGCGAAGGCCGTGAAGTTATGATTTTCATATATTACTCATCGTTACTTTTAGTTAGGACTACTCACAGACTAATAAATTAACCAGACTGGAAACACGAGCTTCGGGCTGTGTCGTTTTTTACGGAATTTCCCGAGCGGCGGTCGTATTACCAACATGGTCGCCGCTCGGGAAATTCCAATTCTAGATCTATCTGCAGTAGAAATTTCTTTTTATTTGTATAGATTGGTGGTACATGTATTAATTTCTTGGTGTGGAACCAAACTTCCGCGTTCAGTAGGCGCGTCAAAATGGTATCATTCAACATTGTAGCTATGCTGAAGCGTCGGTCGTAAACGTAAACCTAATGTGGCGGATGGTTCATGACCTTTCGCTGTTTTGTGACGTCACACAATGGGACCATCCAGTCTGGGTATTTTATTAGTCTGTGGGACTACTGCACTTTTTCCAAGTCTTCTCCACGAAACTGACATATATAATGAATATCATTTTTCTATGGGGTGAAACAGACCAAAGGCTGATGTAGGCGCCAGCAGGGTGCAGCGGGCAGCGCCTACTGTGCCAGTGTGAAACAAAGTTTATGGGCGGTGGGTGAGCCACTGGTCTGGCGCCTACACCAGCCTTTGGTCTGTTTCACCCCTAAAAACTACTTTCCCTTTTCGTTTTAACTGGCCACATCGAAATAAATAGCTCTTCACGATTATGGAGTACTGACGTTTAAAAGGTTAAATATTATAGCAAAGAAAATTGGAAGAGTGCAATAAAACAACAACAACAACAACAACAACAACAACAACAACAACAACAACAACAACAACAAAACGTGAGACACTTTTAAATGTGCCGAGACCCTGTCGTGACCTTTTGAGCCTCTGGCGAAGGGTGATTGAAACTAGTAAATTCCTTCTCTTGTGATCTCAGAATCTCCCGTGGAGTCTTCACTGCGGCAATGTTAAGAAAATTTCATGGATCATTAAACACACTGGAGTGAACTGCAATAGTTTGGGTTGGCATGAAGCCGCGTTTTCGTGTGTACGAAAATGGAAACTGCAACGAAAACGTCAAAAATCCACC